>RJWT010003526.1:0-36248 GCA_004365215.1 Cuniculus paca | reverse complement strand
GAATCAGGTGGTTCTGGTTATGAAAGGCCCACCTGAGGACTGTTTCCAACAGCAGAAAAGGAGAACTGGAGGGGAAGATGTCACACTGGCTTTCCTGACATGAACTCAGATGTTCTCATCATTGGAGGAGCTCAAGTCCTTGCTGTGGAACCACAGCATAGGATGGCTGTGGGTCTCTTTGGGGGAGCTCTGGTCCTTACCTTGAGCATCGCTTCCTGGCTCCAGAACAGATCCCTCAGCCTGTTGGCACAGATCCTTCATCCCACTGGCACAGATTTTCTGGCATCTACTACTGACCTTTGGGCTTTCCCAGTGCAAATCCTTGATACAGACTTGCATGACACATTGTCTTGGGCGCTAGGCCTCCAGCTGGACTCATGGAGGACATTGCCATGGGCTCTAGATCTTCAGCAGGACTCATGCAGGAGATCACCATGGGATCCAGGTCCTCAGTTGGATTTTTTGGTTCTCTAGTGTGTGATCTCCCACTCTCTTTTGCATTTGACTCTTTGGGTGAATATTATAAAATAATCCTATAAATTATGTGTCCTGTATTAAATTGTTTCCCTTGTAAATGCTGACTAAAACACATACTATACATGTGCCACATTTTATCTGTCGATAGAAGTTTAATTTGTTTCCAGCTTTTGGTGACAGTGAATGTTGCTGTGAACCTCACCATTTAGGTATCTGTTTGAGTCTCTGCTTTCAAATTTTGAGTATACATCTAGCAATGAAATTACTGTCATACGTAATTCTATGTTTAACCGTCTTAGGAATGGCCAAACCGTTTTCCATAGCTGTACATTTTACATTCCCACAAACAATGTACAAAGGTTCTGCTTTCTTCATATCTTCACCAACATTGTTACATTTGGTTTCCATCCTAATGGATGTGTGAAGTGATATCTCACTGTGCTTTTATTTTGCATTTCTCTGACTAGTGATGTACATCTTGTATGTGCTTTGAGGCCATCTGTGTGTCTTTATGGTGAAACTTCTATTTAGGTCCTTTGCCTACTTTTGCATCAAGTTCAAACTACAAGTTACTTCTTACCGGGCATCAGAAGGAGCATTTATGGCTGCAAAGTCTGGTGGTAGCAACAGTTTGAGAGAGTTACTTGAAGTTGTAAAAGTTTTTTGTATATTCTGGATATTAATCCCTATTCAGAAACTTTATTTGCAACTATTTTATCCCATTCTATGAGTTATCTTTTCACTCTCTTGATGATACTGTTTTGTTTTCAGTGCTGGGGATTGAACTCAGGGCATTCACACTAAGTTATCCCAGCCCTTCAAAAAATTTTTTATTTTGAGACAAGCTCCCTAACTCACTAAGTGATCTGGGTTGGGTTCAAACTTGTGATCTTCCTACTTCAGCCTCCCAGAGTGCTAGGATTATAAGATTGCACCACTACACCTTCTTCTTGATAATGTTTTCTAGTCACAAAAGTTTTGAATTATGATGAAATAAAATTTATCTATTTTTCTTTTTTTGTCTGTGATTTTGGTGTCATATGCAAAAAATCATCACCTAATACAATGTTATTTTTAAAACCGCCTACATTTTCTTCTAAGAGTCCTATAATTTTATCTCTTATATCCAGGGCTTTGATCATTTTGGGTTAATTTTTATATATAGTGTTAGATAGGAATCATCCTCATTCTTTTGCGTATAGATATCCTGTGTTTCAGGCTTTTTTTTTTTTTTATCTTGTCTTTTTGAGACAGAGTCTCACTATGCAGTTCAGACTGGCCTTGAGCTCACTTTGTAGCCCAGGCTTATCTCGAATTTGCAACAATCCTGCTGACTTAGCCTCCCAAGTGCTAGGATTAAAGGCTGGCGCCACCATGCCCGGCTACAAGGTTCCATTTGTTGAAAAGACTATTCTCGCCCAGGTATGGTAGTACATGCCTATAATCCCAGCATTTTGGGAGGCTGAGGCAGGAGGATGGTAAATTTGAGCTCAATCTGGGTAACTTAGTTACTTGGCAAGACTGAGTCTCAAAGTAAGAAATTTTAAAAAGGGATGAGGAGGTAGTTCTTTGATAGTTTAAACCTGATGCAAAAGTGAACAAAGATCCTGAGTTCAATCCCTACTACCAAAAGAGGAAAAAAAAACCCTTCCCCAGGCTTACTATCTTTTATATTTACATGCCCTTAGTGTCTCTGCTAAGTGAGAAAGGGGGGATTTAGTTAAATTTCCTTTTAATACAGCATATGTTAAATAACACTTGTAACCAACATACTATATTTAAATATGTAATGAAACTCGGTGACAATACCACAAATATAAATTTTAACTCATTTCAGATGCCCTATTGACTCAGCCTAGATGATTCCTGTCAGTGATCTCTTAGCACTCAATGTCTATAGTATTTTTTAAATGAGTAATTGGCTTACCTTTTACTCCAACCACTGAAGAAGCAACTGAATTTTCTGGGGCATAATTCTCATGTTCTGTCCCAGAACTTGGAGACTGAAGTAGGAGACATCTGCAAAATCCCCTCATCACTGCGTGCTCAACTGAGGAATGCAGGGATCCAGAGCCACACCAAGAAAACCTTGCAGGAGCAGGAACCAGTCCTTCCTCGCCTCAGGTGAACAATTCCAAGGCCGTGCCATTTGGTTCCTCAGAAGATCATAGAGACAGCACCAGTCTCTTACAATAACTAGGGTGAGAATAGAGTAATAGAACAAGCTTATCTGTGATAAAGCTAGTAGAGTAATCTGATCTTCTGATGTCTCTTGGTTTTTTGTTTGTTTTTTTTTTTAGCGGGGGGAGGGTTGACATTTTGTTTCATTTTTAGTTTTAAAAACTCAAATGACTTTTTACAAGTGTTGACACTGGACTAAAGAATTTACTCTTGGGTTGGTCGTGGTGGCCCATGCCTGTAATCCCAATACTTGAGAGACTGAGGCAGGAGGATTGCCGCAAGTGTGACACCAGCCAAGGCTACATAGTGAGTTCAAGGACAGCCTGAACTATAGAGTGAGATCCTGTTTAAAAAAAATAAAAATTACTGTCAGGAGTCAATAAGGATTTGGCTAGGTGATGACAACAGAGATATTTGGCTTCTGTAGTCGGCTGAGCAAAGGAAGTAGATTGAAATGGCCACTCTCTGGAACCAGCTGTTTTGAATTCCCTGTCAGTGGAGCAGATGCTGTATTTTCTCTTGTCTGTCATTATAGTTCCCCTTCCCAGTGCGTGGCTCTGTGTGGAGAGCTGGGTAATATCTTCACATGTATAACTGTGTCATACTTCTTCCCTTTGATCTATTTTTAAAAAGTTTATTTATCTGGTTGTTTTAAAAGCTTATGCGTTAGTAGATTTTGGTATATTCACAATGTTGCACAAAAACCACCACTATTTAATTCTCAAACATTTTGATCACTATGAAGAGAAACTCATATAATTAGTAGTCATTCACCATACCCCACTCCCCAGTTCCTGGCAACCACTGATCCACTTTCTGTCCCTATGAATTGGCATATTCTGAACAGTTAGTATCTGTGGAGGACCATCAGGATAGTTCTTGAAAGCAGACTCCATTTTGGCTAAACCTGGCCCAGACTCCGTATATGTAGAGTTGGCTAGGGTATTTCTTAAACCCCTCAGTTGGTTTGAAGCAATGCAAATAGGTCTAGCTGAGGTGCTGATGTGTAGTCTTTTTATTTTATTTTATTTTAAAGAGGATAAAACAGAATAAAACCAATCAAAATGAACCAGTGTGATATAGGACTTCAAAACGTTACAAAATCAACAATAGTTACCATAATGCTTTTTGATGTCTTCAAGATCCGATGTGTAGTCTTCAAAACAATGCATAAGAGGATAACCGTATGCCATGTAGCAATTATGGGGAATTTCCTTCTGTCTTGTTTTTGAAATCCAATATTGTTCTCGCTTTTGTTTTGTTCCATTTTATTTTTTTGTTTTATTCAATGTTCTGTTTTGACTTTTTAATTTTATTTTTTATTTTATTTATTTATTTATTTTTATTTGATTATGTCTGATGGTATGGGCAGCAATTTTAAAGATAATAAGAGGCATTATAGTGGCCACTATTGATTTCCTATTATCCTGTTTTGAAATTCTGTATAACTTTCACTGTTTTGTTTTGATCGGCTTTATTCTGTTTCATTTTGTTTGGTTTTATTCTTTTTAAAATATGCTTTCATTCTTTTGTTTTGATTGGCTTTATTCCATTTTGTTTTGTTTGATTTTATTATGTCTGATGGTATGGACAGCTATTTTGAAGAAAACAAGGGACATTATGGTAGCCATTGTTGATTCCCTACTATCTTGCTTCAAAGTCCTGTATTGCTTTCATTGTTTTCTTCTGATTAGCTTTATTCTGTTTTATTTTGGTTTTATTCTCTTTAAAATTAAAAAAAAAATTTAAAAAGGAACCAGGGATATAGCTTAGTGGCATAAGCACCTGCCTAGCAAGTACGAGATCATGAGTTCAATCCGCATTACCAAAATAAATAAATAAATAAAAATTTAAAAATAAATAAAGCAATGTAGCAGGGCAGTGATGCCCCACCTATAGCTTCCAACTGGTACGTGTGAGTTAAACCTCACTGTAGGCTGAGACTGAGGCTTAATAAAGAACCCAGGATGTCTCAGGGCATAAAAACTAGACACGAAAGCTAAGGCACACACCCTAAAACACAAGATACTTCCTCAAGCTGTGTTATGCAGATTACTCTTTCTGCATACCTACCTCTCTCTGCAACATCAGAGGTGCTATGATGCCTCCTACCTAGCCCAGCTCACAGCACTCATGTACTTCCTGCCACTCTCATAGTCACTCATTCCTGAGCCACTCCCCTCTTCATGAATTAATAAAATCCAGGTTCAGCCCTGGGTCAAGGCCTTTGTTCTGGTTAGCCATTGTTCTAGCTCGACTTAGGAGCCCCCCTTGGTTTCCCACAACTACAGATATGTATTTATCTCTTTATTCATGCTGTGAGTCGCACTGGAACAGGCAGATTGGAATTATTTATTGGAATTCCAATAACTTTTCCCTGGGATTAGAAATGTGGACTCCACTGGAGGTCCAGAAGGGCTACCTATAAGTATCAACGGAATCACATTGTATGTATGTGGCTTTTTGTGTCTAGATTGTTTCACTTAGCAAAGTATTCTCAGGGGTTTTCCATGCCATGGTATGTACCAACTTTCTGAGGTTCTTTCATCTGAACCTTGACTCTTTCACACCAGGTGAGTGCCTATGATTCAATTTAATTCTGACACTAATTCCCAGAGTTAACAGTAAATCCCACAGGGTAAGGGTTCCAGCCCACAAGACTGCCTCCACTTCAGATGCAAGCTACAAATGGGGTGCCCAGACTATTCATATCTCTTTTTGGACTCAGGGGTTCCCATGAGGCTCCCTTGGGTTCAGTGATTTGCTAGAATGAGTCATAGAACTCAGAAAAGCACTTTAGCCACTGTTGTTAATGTATAATAAAGAATGTGACTCAAGCTGTCCTGTGCCTATAATCCCAGCACTCTGGGAGATGGAGGAAGGAGGCTTGCAAGTTTGAGGCCTGCTTGGACAATTTAGTGACTGGGGATGTGGCTCAGTGTGAAGGCCCTCGGTTCAATTCTCAGTAACACACACACGCACATAAATGACAGAACTCAGGAATAGCCAAGTGGAAGAGATGAGCAGGGCAAGGTAAAGAGGGGGACTATTCTTTGGGGCACCAAACCCCCAGTGCTTTAATGTGTTCACAAACTGGGGTCCTTTCACCTAGGGGTTTCATGAAATAGCCATGACTGATTAAACCATTGATTAAACTCATGATTGAATTCAGTCTCCAGCCCCTCTCCTCTCCCTGGAGGTGGAAGACAGGTGGTTTTACAAGTTCCAACCCTACAATCTTAGCTTGTAGACCAACTCCCATTCTGAAGCTGTCAACCCTACACCCAATAAGAACCATCTCACAAGTAAAAACTCAGGTATATTTGAAAGGAGCACATTATGAATAATAGAAGGCTCACCTATCACCTACCACTTAATTTCCAAGATAATATTATATTGTATATCATATTTCTTGCTATGTATCCTAGGCTGGCTTCAAACTTGCAATTGTAGCTAGACTGGAATTATAGACATACACCACCATGGCTGGCTTTCAAATACACAGTTCTTATTACAGTTCTAGTAAAGTTCTTTTTTTCTTTTTTTTCTTGGTACTGGGGGTCGAACTTATGACCTCACACTTGCCAGGCAGGTGCTGTGCCGTGGAGCTATATCCTTGGCCCTCTAGTAAAGATCTTAATTGGCTTTATTTTCAATTCTAGAACCAGGCAACACTTCATTACATAAAATAGATTAAGATTGTCTTTTGGGAGGGTGGTAGATACAGGGGTTGCAAATAAAATTAGATTAAGTCCTGATGGGCTAAGCAGAAATTTTTGGTTTTATAACTAGAGAAAGGCTGAAGAAAGCAAAAGCAAAGAACAGAATGAGAATTGGTCATTTCAGTGGTATTTTCCTTGTATAGCAGGGAACATAGAAGGGTGGGAAAAAACTGATTGGCTAACATAAGGTTATTTTAGTTGTTATTGTTTTGTATAAGAATTAAGACAAAGAGAACATCATTTATCATGCCAAATGAACTGGCCTATTTGGAAAATTTGGCTATTATCTTTTTAGTCTTGATTTCCAGATTTTCCATTTATTTGAAGATTTTAAAATTTTTTGTTAGTACATGTTTGCAGTACATAATGATTGCTATGGTAAGGAGTCAGTACATGTACACAATACATCTTAACTGTTTTTATGTTCCCCTCCCCTTTCTTCCCTACCAGCTACATTTTCCACTTACCTGCATCTCTTTTTTTCTTATTATCTATCTTTTAATTTGCTCTTTGTTTATATTTTGAGTTTCTCATATGAGAGAAACCACATGATATTTAAGCTTGTATGTCTGATTTATTTCACTTAACATTATGATTTCAAGGTGCATCAAGTTTATCCTTCTTGATGATAGCATAGTACTCCATTGTATATAAATATCACATTTTCTTTATCCATTCTTCTGTTGATGGGTATATAGGCTGCTTCCAAGATTTAGCTATTATGAATTGTGCTTCTATAAACATGGATATGCATGTATCTCTGTAATCTGATTACTTTAACTCTTTTGGGAAGATACCTAGGAAAGGAATAGCTGGGTTGAAAGGGATTTCTTTTTTTAGTTTTTTAAGGAATCTCCCAGTTGATCTCCATAATGGTTGTCCTAGTTTACATTCCCACCAACAATGAAGAAGCCCCGCCCCCTGCCAGGCCAGCATTTATTGCTATCTGATTTCTTGATGATAGCCATTCTTTCTGGAGTAAGATGGAATCTCAGTGTTGTTTTAATTTACATTTCTCTAATGACTAGCAATGTTGGACATTTTTTCCATGTATTTATTGGCCATTGGCATTTCTTCTAAGAAATATCTCTTCATTTCAGCTGCCCATTTTTTGATTGGGTCTTTTATTTTGGGGGGCTAATTTTTTTGAGCTCTTTATATAGTCTAGATATTAGTCCTCTGTCTGAGGAACAGCTGGCAATTTTTTCCGCATTCTTTAGGTTGCCTCTTTCCTCTGTTAATTGTTTCCTTCACTGCACAGCTTTTTATCTTGATGTGTGCCCATTTGGTGATTCTTGGTGTTACTGAACCCCTTGTGCAGTTGGGATTCTATCTGCAAAGTTCTTGTCTATGCCTATGTCTTCAAGAGTTTTACCTACTTTATCTTCCAGCAGATTGTTTCTGCTTTAATATTTAGCTCTTTAATCATTTGGATTTTAGTTTAGTACATGATGAGCAATGCGGGTCTAGATTCAATCTTCTGAATGTGGATCGCCAGTTTTTCCAGCCTCATTTGTTAAAGAGGCTATCTTTCTCCAGCATGTTTCTGGCCTCTTTGACAAAGATGAAGTACCTGTGCCTGGAGTTGTTTATGCATCCTCTATTCTGTTTCATTGATTGATGTCTGTACTTGTGACAGTACCATGCTGCTTTTATCACAATAGCTTGGTTGTATAATTTGAATTCTGGGGTTGCGATGACTCATGTTTTGCTCTTGTTGCCCAGGATTACTCTTGCTATTCTAAGTTTCTTCTGGTTCCATATGAATTGTACAACAGCTTTCTCTAGTTCTGTGGGAATGCTATTGGTATTTTGATTGGGTTTGCATTAAATCTGTATATCAATTTTGGAAGTATAGGCATTTTGACTATATTAGTCCTACTTATCCAGAAATTGGTGATGTCTTTCCTTTTTTTTTGCCGCACCGGGGATAGAAATTTTTGAAGATTTGTTGCATCCTGTTTGCCAGTATCTTGAGGACTTTTGAATCAATGTTCACTAAAGAGATTGGCTTGTAGTTCTCTTTTTTGGTGGAGTTATTTTCTGGTTTTGGAATTTGGATGATGGCTGCTTCCAGGAATGGCTTTGGGAGTACTGCTTCCCTTTTGATTTCATTAAAGAGTTTGAGGAATGTTGGTGTTAACTCTTCTCTAAAGTTCTTGCACAATTGCAAGTGAATTCATCAGACCTGGTCTTTTCTTAGTTGGTAGTTTTTTTGTTTTATTACTTCTTCAATCTCATTGCCTTATACTGAATTATTCAGGGTTTTTATATTTTCTTGGTTCACTTTTGGTAGTTCATATGTTCCTAAAATCTATTTCTTTTAAATTCTCCATTTTACTAGAGTACAAGTTCTCAAAGTACTTACTAATAATCTTAGAATTCATTATGACTTTGCTTGTTTCATTCCTAATTCCTTTGATTTGGATCATTTTGGGGGGTAATATTAGCAAGGGGTTTGTCTATTTGGTTTATTCTTTCAAAGAACTAGCTCTTAGATTCACTGAGTCTTTGTAATTTTTTTTGTTATTGATCTCCAGACATTTCTTTTTTAAATTTCTTTTTTTTCCCTGCTTTGTTACTTCTTGTTTTAAAAATTTTAGTTTATTAGTATATCTGTGTACTACATAATGTTTACATTCCTTGTGGGAAATTGGTACATGCAATGCATCTTTTTTTTTCCATGCAACACATCTTAATTCTATTTTTCATCCCTTTTCCCTTCCCTGTCTCCCTCTACCACCCGTCTCTTCATCTCCTTCCTTTTTTTTTTTTTTTTGTACCTGTTTGCAGCACACAATGTTTATGTCTAGTGTGGAGTTGATACATGTACATAACACACTCCAGTTCCTTTTCTTTCCTTTTCTTTTTTTCATCTCTTATCCCTTTCCTCTCTCCTCTACCCTCCATCTCTTGATCCTCTTCCCCTTTCAGAATGAACTATAGCCCTACCTCCTATTATCTTTTATTTTGCTCTTTATTTTTACTCTGAGTTTCTCATATAAGAGAAACCATGTGATATTCAAGCTTGTATGACAGATTTAAACATGAGAATAAACATAAGAATGCTTGTATCACTGCAATACGAGGTCTTTAACTCTTTCAGAAAGATACCTAGAAGAGGAATAGCTGAGTCAAATGGAATTTCTAATTTACATTTCTTGAGGAATCTCCATACTGATTTCCATAGCGGTTGTACTAATTTACATTTCCACCAACAGTGTAGGATTCCTCCTCCCACCCCAAGCCTTTCCAGCATTTGTTATTATTTCATTTCTTGATCATGGCCATTCTTTTTGGGGTAAAATGGAATCTTCATGTTGTTTTAATTTTGCATTTCTCGAATAACCAACAATGTTGAGTATTTCTTCATGTATTTATTGGCCATTTGCACTTCTTATGTGAGGTATCTATTCATTTTGCTTGCCCATTTTTTTAAATTGGGTCTTTAATTTGAAGAGGTCTAATTTTTTTTAGTTTTTCATGTGTTCTAGATATTTGTTTGAGGAATTGCTGACAAAATTTTTTCCCATTCTGTAGGTTGTCTTTTCACTCTGTTGATTGTTTCTTTAGTGTGCAGAAGCTCCTTTGTATTACTTTATTAGTCACAACTTTATTAATTTCTTCTCTGATCTTTATCATTTCCTTCCCTGTACTAGATTTGGATTTGGACTGTTCTTGTTTTTCTAGGACCTTGAGTGCATCATTAGCTTATTTATTTGGACTTGTTCTGTTTTTCTGATGTGGATGTTCTCATCTGTAAACTTCTATCTTAGGACAGTTTTCATTGTGTCCCATAGGTTCCAATATGTTGTACTGGCATTATCACGTGATTCCAGAAACAGTCTAATTTCTTCCTTGGTTTCTTCTGTGACCCATTGATTATTCAAGAGGGTAACGTTTAACTTCCTGATGTTTTCATAATTTCTATGAGTTTTGTTTGCCATTAACTTCTAGTTTCATATGCCTGGGATAATTTCAATTCTGTTTTATTTACTTAAGCATGCTTTATGGGACAGTGTATGTTCCATTTTGGAGAAATTTCCTGGTACTGCTGAGAAAAATATATATTCTGTTGTTGAGTGCAACACTCTAGGTATCTATTAAGTCCATTTGTACAAAGGTTTGGTTTAACTTTGTTATTTATTTGATTTCTTATCCAGCTGATCTGTCTCTTTGCCTACTTCAATGGATATTGAGATCATTCATTATAACTGTGTTAGTGTTTATCCGATTATTTTTGTGTCTGGAAATGTTTTTTATAAAGTTGGGCATGCTGGTATTTGGTGTATATATATTTATAATTGTTATTTCTTCCTGCTGAATTGTTCCCTCAATCAATATGTAGTATTTTCTTTGCCTCTTTTGGTCAGTTTTGGCTTGAAATCTACTCTGATATTAGGATAGCTATCTCTGCTTTTTTCCAGGTTCCTATTACACAGACTTGTTTTCTATCCTTTGAGTTTTAGCGTGTGTGTGTGTGTGTGTGTGTGTGCACGCGCATGCTTTTTGTATTATTATTAATTGTGTTTCTTGTATACTATATATTGTTGGATTTTCTTGATCCATTCTGCCAATCCATGTCTTTTGATTTGGAAATGTTTTTGAGAGAGAGAGTCTTGCTATGTAGCTCAGGCTGGCCTTGAATTCATTACATAGCCCAGGGTGGTCTTGAACTCAGGGCAACCTTCTGGTCTCAGCATCCCAAGTGCTGCAATTATAAGTGTGTACCACCATGCCCAGTTTTGATTTGACAATTGAGACCATTCAAGTTAAGAGTCGTTACTGAAAGGTATTGACTTTATCCCTGTCATTGCATTATTTTCTTGTTACTGACTTCCTCCTCTCTCCTTTTCTGCTTAACCGCTTACTCTTCCTGGTGTATTCATTCTATTAGATTTTTTGGCACTGTTTTCTTCATTGTCTCTAAAATATTTTTGAGAATTTTTTGTAGTGCTGGTTTGGTGGTCATTAATTTCTTGAAATGCTCTTTGCAATGGAAATACCTTATTTCTCCGCCAATTTTGAAAGAAAGTCTTATAGGATATATAAGCCTGGGTTGGAAGTAGTTATGTTTTAGGGTTTGAAATCCTTCACTCCAAGTTCTCCTGGCCTTAAAAGTTTTATTGTGACAATTCTAATGGGTCTGTTTTTATAAGCGATTTGTTGCTGTTCTCTAACAGCTTTTAAGATTCTGTCCTTGTGTCAGACTTTCAGTATTTTGATTATGATATTATTATAAACAGCTAAATTAGGTAGAAATATGTAGGCAGTCAGACAGGGCTGGGCCTAGTCAGTGCAGAAGATGAGACTCCATTAGGACTGTGACTGGAACCACATCTGAAGATTAAAGTCACAATGGCTAGTTCTACATTCTTCCCTGTGGGATGAACAGAGGTCTGGGATTATTGGTATCACCCTCTTAAGGTTTCCCATTATCTCATTAAGGGTGGGTCATCTTCTCCCTCCTACTAAGATACAGACTAAAAGCACTAAGGCTACTAAGACTAAAGACAAGACTAAGAATACAGTTTATCAATCAAGGTTAGTGATATCACCCATGTACCCTTGCTACCATTAGATCAATATTACCTAAGCGACTATACTTGCAATCTTATTGGTTGATCATCATTTTGACCCACGTTGAACCCACCTCATGCTTTTGCTCTATAAAACTTCCTTTGAGAGGTGGACTCCTTGGCAACCTATTTTGGGACCCCTCCTGTCTCTCTGGAGCTATTCTTATCCCCCATTCCTATTTCCATTCCATTTCTCCAATAAATTTTCCTACTCTTAACCTCCGTTGTCCTTAGAATTCATTCTTTGGTTTTGGGGTACACAAACTCATCATTTGACATCTAGCATTTCCTTTATATCATCGTGGAGGTCCCACAAAGATACTTGGGAGGAGGTAAGAGTTTACTTTTGTTTCATGGCACCCCTAAAATATTTCAGCTGGTTTCTGGGCTGTGACTCACTTAGGTAAACAAAATTGTCATCCTTGAATTTCATGCCTTGTCTTTGTCAATTGCTTAGGCCCTGTCTCTTGTGCATTGTCTTTTGTTAAGATTATGATGCATTTAAATTGAGAACATGGGAAGATTATGATGTTTCTTTGATGGGGCATTTTATTCCTGTTTTGTATATGCTGTATTTTGGATTTAGTTGCTGAACCTACTAACGTTGCTTGTTCAACCTGTTTGACTGCTGTGGTTTGTTATCTTAGACAGCAGCGCTAGGAAAGCATAATACTAGAGCATCCCCTAATGGGCTTTGATATGAAATACTATAAAATGGTCTTTTTATGAAATCTAGTTCATAGTTAGAACATATACATGCCTATTAATAAACCACAGGACTTCTTCCACCAGTTAAAAGATGGTAGGTCAGTGGCTATTCTTAAGACTAGAAGGACAGGGCCAGGGGATATAGCTCAGTGGCATAAGTGCTTGCCTGACAAGCACAAGGTCCTGAGTTTAATTCCCAGTACAAAAAAAAAAAAATTGAAAGACAGGTTTCACTGGGACAAAGTGCCCCTGACCCTCCTCTACACTTTAGAGGAAATGTTGAGCCTGAACTGCCTTAGTTTCCTTTCTGGCCTGATCTTCCACTGATGAAGAGGCAATCTTAACTTTTGAGATTACCCCTTCTCACCTTTCCAGGCTGAGAATGACAACTCATGGGTGAGTTGTTTCAATACCTCACCATGACTATGAGAAGAAAAGACTTCCTTTATCTGATCTTATTTCTGACTTTTTCCTGCCAATTTCTATTTTTCTTTTTGGAGGCATGTAAGGTTAGAGGTAGGGGAACTCTAAACTGCCTCAACTTTTTCCTCCTATCAAACAACTAAGAACCTTTAAGTTAATCCCATAGAAAATAAGCATTTGTTAACACTGAAGACAGGGAAGTCATCTTAGATAAGAAATACATACCTTGTCTCTGGGTCAGATGAGACATTGAAATTTTGCCCATCTAGGAGAATACACGTAAGATCCATGTTCTGGCTTAGTATTCTGGGCAACAGTCTTCCTCAGGAGACAACCTGAGAACCTATGGAAAGAACCAACTTCTGGGTGAAACCAGAAGGAGCTATTTCCAAAGCACCACACTTAAGGGACCAAAACATATTTAGCCTAAGGAAGGATCTCCAATGTGCTCCCTCCCCTCCTAGGTATAGTTATCATTTATATGCAGGAGAAGAAAAATACTTCAATAATAAGTTGTAGACTTTGAAGTCTTTACTGTAAATTTATAAAGTGCTAGATAATGATTTTGCTCAGGCTTTTCCCTGTCCCTTACAGAACTTTGACAAACAGTGGTCACTCTGCCAGTTAGTTAAACATTCTTAGATCAGTTGCCACTCTTAAAGCAGAAGACAGTTTCCCCCAGCATCTCCTGGTGAATTCCCATTGAAGCCAATGGCCAATGGAAGATTAACCAGAGAGGTAGCTGGATTCCTTTCTGGAGACAGATTTCTGGTTGCACAGACCAGTAAAAACAGAGAACAACTGAGGGGTCATTCTCTGGCAGATACCCAAAGATTCCTAAGTAGAAACTGGCTCTTGACTGTCTGACTGGACAACCACTCACCTATTGTACTTTTCTCTCTCTCTGCTAGTAAGTTATAAACTTCCCCTAAGTTTTCCACAACTTGCTGGGAGTTAACTTTAGAATCACCTTGTCATTAGACTAACCCTCCTTCCAGAAATCAGGCTGAAACAACTTACAACAACTGTTTTCCTTTCATGGAGGAAAACAGCTATCAGGGGAATGATTTATATTTGTGCCTTTTATGTGCTAAGAATAGAAAAGAGATTTTAGTCATCCTTTTCTTTCATGTGTGCATAAAAGACTATTAAGTGTGCATTTTCTAATGTATAAATTGTGATAACCAGGTGATGGATATAAGTTTAACATGTGAGCTTTAGAGATATAAAAAAATTTTAAATGGACGTTAAAGGCATAGCCTTGTCTTGCTGCTAGAAAAGGTTGCCTAGATGATTAGATAGACAAAAAGAATGTCTTAGAGGCTTCTTTGCCCTAGATCCCAGAGCAGGATTTTTTTCTGAGCCATTTTTACCTGACTATCTGTCTCTAGAGGTGATCTCCTATGCAGGCTGAGAATGCACCAACTACTTCCAACTCACTTTTTGGTATTAGCCTTCTTTGAAAGAACTAGAAAGCAATGGTTTATTGCTAAGCAATGCTTCCTTCTGTAAGCATGACTTTTACAACTGAGACCAATTGTAATTTATGCTTATGAAAACACCTACAGGAGTAATTAGATAAGCTCCCTGGGAAGATGAAATTATGCACCAGTGTGAGGGTGGATAAGCTTGTCCACTTTTTTTTCTGAGCCCTCTCCAGATGGTATCCACCTGCTCTGGTGTGGAATCTACTACAGGGATACCATGAGGGTATAGAAATCAAATAGAAATTAAATGGGATGCTCAAAGAAATTTTTAAATTTCTTTTGCTAGGGAGATCAATGTCAAAATCTCTTACTCCTTTGGAATGTATTCTTAAGCACTATTGGAAGTTCAACCCTCAACAGTTTACCTCCTAGCACCAAGATGAAATGGAAAGAGAAATATTGATTATGATACCATTTCACAACTAGAATTGTACTGTAAGAAAGAGGAAAAATGGTTAAAATTGCCTTATGTTCAGACTTTCTTTGCACTAAAGAAGTAATCCTTACTTGTGTTCGAATGTAAATGTGAGCTACAGGAAAACCAGATAGCTTTGGTCCTTAAGGCATCAACTATCACTGAGCCTGAGGTTACTCTTCCTAGACCTTTGGAAACTGAGGGTGAGGTTTTCAAGACTGCCTTAATCAAAGCCTTACCCACTATTACTGAGTCTGAGGCTTCCCCTACTAGCCCTTTGGGTCCTGAGCATGGAGCTACTAGGCAACCATAATTAAAGCCTCAATGAAGCTGTGTCCATCCTTAGCTGATTTTGTTCAAGCTCCTGGAGCTATTCTTATCCCCCATTCCTATTTCCATTCCATTTCTCCAATAAATTTTCCTACTCTTAACCTCTGTTGTTCCTTAGAATTCATTCTTTGGTTTTGGGGTACACAAACTATCTGTGCTCATGTGCCCCCCTTTTCTCTCAGTGACCTAAAACAGATCAGGCAAGATCTATGAAAAATTTCGGATGATCCTGATAAGTGCATTGAGGTCTTTAGAGCACTTACTCAAATCTATAAACTAGGTTAGAGAGATATAATATCACTCTTAAATCAAACATTGACTCTTAATGAGAGACCATGGGTACAGACTTTCACCTGTGAGTTTAAGTGCATTACAGATACCCAGGAATACCTATTTTCAGAGTGGGTTTAAATAGAGCCTAGCCAGTATTGCTATAGAGGGAAGTTACCTAGGTGACCAGGTAGAGAATTCAAGATGTCTTGAAGACCTCTTTGTCCTAGAGCCAAGATCTCTTCTGGACTATTACCTGTCTCCATAAGTGATAGATCTCTTTTGCAGGCTGGGATTTTAGAACTTTTGATTTAGTCATTTATTAGAAATAAACCATAAACAAGGTAATTGGAACACTTTCATTTTCCCTCTCACTCTCTTTCAAAAGGTTAAAAAGCAGCCATTCAGGTTCATTTATCTGTTTAGTTTTCTATTTGGCAATGCAACTGGAGTCAATCATGGCTTTTGTTTCTAAAGTCACGTTTTACTAAGGAATAGAGACCCACCCCAGGAAGGTTCCTGATCTTAATTATCTTTCTGCACCTGAGATGGCTAGGATTTATTTCTTGTGCTATACTTGGAGTCACTCTTCTGTCCCTTTCCATTGCCCTGTCCCTGAGAATAACACAGTTTATGATAGTGTTTAAGCTGAAGAAATTGTCTCCTCCATGACTACTCAATTTCGGGACCAAGTCTCCATAACTGTGAGTCCCCCCCCACCAAGACACTTTCAGAGTAAAACTGACCTTCACTTATCTCTAGGCCATATTTAAAAAAAAACAAAACTGCTCTAGATTTAATCCTGAAACTCTCAAAGAATAAATGTAAATGTTTTAGTCCAAATTTATCTGTATTTTAATTCTAATGCAGAGCTGGAGATTAACTCCTCTCTCCCTCTCAGGAATGATGCTGATTGGTTTTTATAGCACAGTTAAGTTCACTAATAGAACAAAACATTTCTAGAGGAAATATGAATTTAATAACAATTTAAAGTGGAAATGGATACTAAAGAATAGGTACAGGCTAAGTCTCCAGAGGACTGCCTCTCTCCTCATGATTTTTCTCCAGAATATCTTGCCAGGCTGGACACTATTCTTAGAGATATGCTAACTGAGGCTCTAAAAAAGAAGGCCTGTATCTAGGTATGGTCCAAGGGTCACAGGATCACAAACAAAGAGGCCCAGGGGCACAGGAAGAGTGATTAACCTGGTTCTGGCCAGTTTGCCACTGTTGACACTAGATGGGGTGAAGTCTAAGGGACCCCTTAGATTGGGTACAGAGAAAGAGGAATAGACAGAGACAGCTTCTTTCCCCTTGTTTCTTTTCAAAATGGGAAAAAACTGTCATTGCTAGATACCTGCAGCAGGGCAGATTTGAGTCTTGGCAGGACTTTTTCCCTCACTGTCTGGAATCATATTTAGTTCCAAAGAATTCCACCTGGCCCATGCACCATCCCCGTGCTGCACAGCCCCCTTAGAAACCATGAAAATTATCTTTAATAATCTGTCCCTTTAGAGAAAATATTTACATTTGTATGTCAAAACAGCAGTTTTAGCTATCACCCGTGACTATTCAACAACTATGGCTATTAACACAACATGAGAAGCCTTTGTAGCTGGATATTCCAATCAGATAATCCATCAGCCTAGAGCCCATCTTACAAAACTATCTTTGCTTTCACAAATGTAAAAAACTTTATTTCTTCTGACTCTTATTACAAGAGATCTCTGTTATTTGGTCTGCAGAAAGTTCTGACTGATCTATTTATACTTACAAATTTAAAACTGTAAAAGGATTATTGTAATTCAACTTGGTCAAATACATTGTAGTGCACTTTGATCTATTAATGATTGTCTTATATGCATCTGCCTGTTCAATTTGTGATGGGTTACAATACTTACAGCTATTTTGTCTGAGCGCAATAAATTTTTTCTGCTTTTTTAGATTTTTAAAGTATTTGTCTATAACTTAAATTAGCTTGGAGGTGTCATTAAAGTTAAGGACATGCTTCCACCCAGGTTCCAACAGATCAAAATGATGTCAAGATTTGTTTTACAAATACAATACATATTATTGTCTGTGTACAATAACACAAAAGTCTTTCAGTGATCAAAAATTATATATTAATTGTTATGATCTGGTTCTCATAGGACATTCAAAATTTGTTATGATAATTTAATGGGAACCCCTTGGGCTTAGGGAAACTACTGAAAAGGACTTCCCTTAGTGAATAAAGAAGCAGCTGCCTGGAAATATTTTCTTCAGTCTTTTTTCACTAATGAAACCTCAGTAATTTCCATAGCCTTATGGGAGACACACCCCAATAAACATTGCTAAACATATTATTGTGATATGTTTACATAGGTCATTGTCAAAAGGTTAACTTTTCTGTAGGTAAGACAATAAGGTTCATTAAAAGATGGTGTTGGTATAAAACTAAATTAAGGGACAAAGGGATTCACATGGCAATGACATTCATTATTGCTAATCTCATGGTGTACTAAATGTATTCATGCTTTCTGGGTATACAGGTCTTCTAAGATGTAAAACCAAGATTGTTTACAGTGATAATCTTTTCTTTTAGACTCAAATATCTGCCTTTTTCTTGTGCTCCAGATACTTATGATAAGAGGTACATGTCAAGCCGCATCCAATCACCAGTCAAATGATAGTTTTTTTAAAACCTGTGTGACATGTATTTTATGTGTCACTACACTTAGGGATGCTCAGGTACCAAACAGTCTGAGCAATGTCACATACTAAAATTAGATGCTAGACATTATAAACTTCTAAGGTACACTTATAGACAGTGGCATTCTCCTTGGATAGCATCCAATTGAAGGATAACAAATTAGGTGAGAGTTTCTTTGTGTCATTTAATGTCATGTGATCAAATGAAGATGTTTGAATAAATAGGCTATTGTATCCTAAGCATAATTTCCATGCTAAAGCACTATGTGTGGCTTTTGATCTCAAATTTTCTCTGTAAAATGATGTAACTGTAGTCTGTTAACATTCTGCAAGGATTCAACTACTAAAACAACCATACAAAATAACAATCCTTTGGCTATACTTTATATTTCAAAGTCCTTGCTAGTCTCTATATAACTATTTAACTGTAACACTATATAACTGTTGTCTGTTAACATTCTGGAAGGATTGAATTACTAAAACAACCATAAGAAATAACAGTCCTCTGGCTATACTTTATATTTCAAAGTGCTTGCTATTCAGGTGAGATTATAGTAGTTAAGCTCACTTCTCTGTCTGCAATACTAATGTCACTGATCTTTCCTTCTGCGTGTTCAACAACTAAAGTTTAGAGGCCAAAACTAGAAAGGTAACTGGGCTAAAAGGACAGCCAATATTTTGGCTCTAGCCCTCCAAGGTCAATGAAGACCCAGGATATGAGGGAACCTTTTCTATGAGATCCTACAACTTTGATGAGTCACCCAACCTCCTGAGCAGGGAGGCTGCTGGACCCCAGAGGACAAGAATCAACAACTGTACAGTGTGCCAAAGAAGAATCACCAAGAAAAAAATGGTCAAGCAAGACTGTGACCCATCCTGATGATCACTCATCCTGAGGGCTGACACTGACAGAGGAGCTGAGAGGCTCCATACCTTGTTCCAAAGTAATGCCTGAGGAGACTTAACTGACCTTGATACACAGTAAGAGGTCAATTTTGATTACCACAGGTCTCATTTTAACTTGGTCTTAAACACATAGCAGAAAAGTATAACAAAACAATGTATAAAAACAGTACCACAGTAACAAGAGCTAGATACCAAAAGGGGTTCAAATTGCTGACCCACTTCAGGCAGTTTCCAGCTACACAGGTAACTGGCCACTGTGGTTCATTAAGACAGAAAAAACTATAGTGGAATATGTAAAAACTCAACAAGAGTCTCTAAATTTCTTCTCCCCATCTTATTACCGCTAAACTAGAAAGACATAACAAGAAATATCACACTTATAGATAACCTCCTTCAGTAGAGGGGCCTAAGAGCCAACTGGGTACAAATCACTATTCCAGTCCCTTAAGAGCAATCTCTGGATGTGGCTCTTTCCCCAACCTGTGTTTCCATTGTACTGCTCATCATTTGATTATACATGCTTTAATTTCTTGGAAAAGTGGTTTATTTTTGCCAGAGGCTGCCAAACTCCAACAGATCATGAAGATGGAACCAATGACAAATGTGCCAGATTTCTTTCCTAGGATCCACCAGATCGATCTTGTGAAGAGTTCCTAACTGCTTAAATACAACATGACTTCTGTCTGAGGGTCATTAGATTAGCTCTCTGGAGAAGGCCCCTGACTGCAGTTTACCCTACACCAACTCTTCTCAGTTCAAAGCAGCTAGATGGAAACTACTTCCCTTATTCTGTACCTGTACTTACTCTTACGGGGAGTACATTTAAGAGATGTACCTCTTTATAGGGGAGAATATTATAGACAACAAAGTTAGAAAGAAGTATATTAGGCAGTCAGACAGGGTTAGGTCCTCAAGGAAGTCAGTGCAGAAGATGAGAATTCATCAGGTCACTGTGAGTAGTTCTACATACTTCCCTAAGGGATAAAGAGGCTTGGGATTATTAGTATCACCCTTTTGAGATGCCATCCTCTCCCACCCATTAAGACACAGACTAAAACCAGTAAAACTAAAACCACTAAAACTGAGACTACTAAGACTAAAGATGACTAAGAATACAGATTATCAACCAAGGTTAATGATGTCACTCATGTACTCTTGCTACCATCAGATCAATATTACCTAAACAACTATACTTGCCATCTTATTGACTGATCATCATTTTGACCCACGTTGAACCCACCTCATGATTTTGCTCTATAAAACTTCCTTTGAGAGGTGGGATCCTTGGCAACCCATTTGGGACCCTTCCTGTTTCTCAGGAACTATTCCTATTCGGCATTCCTATTCCCAGTCCATTTCTCCAATAAATTTTCCTACTCCTAACCTCTGTTGTTCCTTAAAATTCATTCTTTGACTTTGGGGAACATGAACTCAGCACATTTGACATCTAGCCTTTCCCCTATATCAACATGATGTGGAGAGGTTCTCTTTTCATTGTGGTTATTTGGGGTTCTATAAGCCTCACTTGTCTGTATTATAATTCTTTCCGATAATTGGAAAGTTTTCTGCTATTTTTGTAAACAGCTTTTTTATGTCTGCTGTCTTCTGATTTTTTTGTGTATTCCAATTAACCAAAGATTATTCTTCTTTGAATCCTCTGGAAGGATCCATTTTTCATGTTACCTTATTATTTTTAAGGTATCTGAATAATCGGTCTTTTTATTTTTTTGGTTTTTTGAGACAGAGTCTCACTATGTAGTTCAGCTGGCCTGAGCTCACTATGTACCCCAGATTGGTCTGAAATTCATGATGATCCTCCTGCCTCACCCTCCAGTGTTGGAATTACAGGTATGTGCCAACATTCCTGACTGTAACTGGTCTTTGAAAGCATCTCTGATATTCTGTCCTCACATTGATCACTTCTGATACCTATACTTTCAATTTTTAATCTCCTGGATTTCTGTTTTGAACCTTTTCATAGACTCTAGTTCTTTGCTAAACTGGTCATCGTATCATTTTGTTTAGCTCTGCTAGCTTTGTATTAATGTGTTCTATAAATTTCTTGATTGTTTTATTTATTATCTGTACTAAGTAGTTATATTTTCTGTGAGCCCACTGAGCACCTCACTGATCTGTTTTTAATCTCTTCTGTTATCCTTTCAAATAATTTAGCTGTGTGGCTTTTGCTTTCCTTCCCCTTAATACCCAGTAGATTGGCTTTGGGGGAATTGTGAGTCTTTGGAGGCATTTTGTTGCCTCGTCTTCTCATTTTCTCTTTCTTTCTTTCCTTTTTCTTTCTCTCTTTCTTTCTTTCTTTCTTTTCTTTTCTTTTTTTTTCTTTCTTTCTTTTTCCTTAGGTATGCAGTTGCTATGCAGTTCAGGCTGACCTTGAATTCACTATGTAGCCCAGGCTGGCCCTGAACTCTCAGCACTCCTCCTGTCTCAGCCTCCCAAGTACTTGGGTCACATGTGTGCACCACCATGCCTGGCTCTGTATATCATTATAAATAACTTGTTTAAATATCCCTTTAAGAAGTTATACAGATGGGCTGGCACATGCCTAATCTCCCAGAACTTGGGAGGCTGAGTCAGGAGGATCACCATGAGTTCAAGGCCAACCTGGGCTACAGAGTGAATTCAAGACCAGCCTGCACTACAAAATGAGACCTTGTCTCAAAAAAACAAACAAAAAAGTTATACAGAGTTTACATGATAATAAACCTATGAGACAGATGAAAAAAAAATCCACCTAAATTAATAATGTCCAAACAGGTACTTATCACTTCAAATTCTACCTCAAGACAAGCTAAAGGAAAAGTGTTGTGTTATGCAGTGGTTTCCTTCCAGGACATGCAGTTTTGAAGTCCAGCAAGTCTCAGTTTTCTTATGGCCTGTGGCTTTGTGAAGTTTTCCCCTCTGCCAGAATCACTCTGTTTACCCTAGGTTGCAGTAATGCCTAGCCTGAGACATATCCTTGCTCACATTGGTGGATAGGCAATGAATCAGACCTCAGATCTTGTGCTGGATGTAGGCAGCAGGGTAAGGGTTAAAGTACTTAATGCCTGCAGACACTTTTTTTTTTTTTGAGACAGGGTCTCAATTTGTACCCCAAACTGACCTCAAACTTGCATCAGTCCTCCTGCCTCAGCCTATCGAGTGCTGGAATTACAGACATGCACTATCATGCCCAGCCTGCAGGCAGGCACTTTCAAACCCAGCTGTTTCTGAGTACAATTCAAGCCAGGCCTGGCTTCTCACCATGGGGGCAGCAGGGAGGAGGGCAGAGTCTTTCCTGGCCTGAATTTAAACTTCTCATGGGATTTCTAGCCTGCTCCTTGTCCAAGGCTGTCTTCCACAGCTGTCTCTCACCCACTCACTGTGGGAAGGTAACACGGGAAGCGCTTAAATGAAGTCGATTTTTAGTTGTTTTGAGCCTGTGATTTAAAAAATCAACCCATTCTCAAAATGGCATTTGATCAAGCACTCTTTGGTAATATAGTAGATGCCCACACTTGAATCCCTCTCTGGCTGTTGCCCAATGTGTGGAAGGAGTCCTCTTGGAGCAAAACCCTATACCATTTTTGCAGTTCACAAAGGTCGTGGGCTGCACTGCCGTTTCTCCTTGGATCTTCCAGCTCTGAGCACTCAGCTTGCTTCCAGGGAGCCCAATCCACTCCCTGCAAGCTTTGAGAGCCAGGGAGAGCCTCCAAATTATTTCCTTCTTTTCTCTCTGTTGTGGACCATCTTTCCAACTTCTCTGTAGCTTCTAATTTTTCTGTAAGTTCCTTCCCAATTCCTGGTGATCTGCTTCATTTTTTTTTTCTTTGACAAGTTGTTCTTTTCCAGTGACTGGGTTCTGGATCTTGGAGAGGATCACTCCACCATTTTCTTTCTCCTCTTCCTCATTTTAGGACTTTTCCCCAATTTCTTTGAAGTTTGGATAAATAGTTTAGCTTCAGCTGGGTGACATGGCACTCAGCATGAGTGACTTCATATTTATCCTGAGTGTGGTGTGTGCATGAGTTTAATCTAAAGCAATTACCTCTTTAGGATTTTTAATTAATTCTAGGAAAGGAATTACTGGATCAAATAGTAATGCCATCTTATTAAGAACCAAATTGCCAAATTTTTTTCCAAAGTGCTTGTAGGTTTTTTTGTTTTAAATTTTTACTATTCAGATTTTACCTCTCAATTAGCTTCATAAGCTTCTTGATGGAAGGAATAGTTTCTACTTTCCCATATCAGCCACAGTACCTATCCTAATGCTTTGCTCCTAATAGGAACTCTATGAATATTGGGGTGTGGACACATGATTAAAATAATATACCCTTTATCCTAGAAGTCAGAACAAAAACAGTCTTAGTGTACACTGGTTGATGGAGATCTATCTACCCTTTCATACCACACTGAAGGAGTAGGTAAATGTGGGTGTGTGTATGTTGCGGGGGATGGGCAAAGTGAAAGTGTGGTGATGGTAGTTGATGGGTGGAAGTGGTAAAAGATGCTGCCTCTCTAAATAACTTAGTGTGCCTTCAATGTTTTTTTATTTTATTTATTTTTAAGATAAGGGCCTTCAGAGAAACTCAGAGACAACCAACTCAAACCACAGAGTCAGGGTAAAGTATACTGTACTCATTATAATACACTAAATTCTCCACCCTGAGGCATTAGCATCTGCCATTTTTGAAAACATATGATATACAACCACAAACTGAACATGCTCAGGAATGGAGCTGCTTTTACTTATAAAGATGAGTCTTTTCTATTTGAGTAACACTAAGTTTCCTCAGTAAAAGTCCCTTGTTTCTTTGTTCAAATAGAACTCCTGAGAGGGAATTATCTCCGGAGGCAAATGATATGCCTCTCGCCACTCTTTCATCTTCGGGTTGAGTTTATTTGTTTTGCATTCACCAAGAGTCGAACCCATTGCATTTGGTATTAGGATTAGAAAGAATGGCTTACCCAATTCTTCTGGTCAAGTGCTCACAGAGTCTTTGAGAAGAGTAAGAATCGGCTCTTATTCAAAGTGGTATGTGCAAATTATACTATATTTCCTGGTGCCTTGGGACTTTGCCAGCAAGAATACCATCATCAGGTGTGAGCCCTGAAACCTTCAGAATATACCACTTTTCTTTATGACATACCTGGTGTGCTGCATTACGTAATTAGCAATAGAAAATGGAGTAATACACTAATTTAAGTAATGAAAAGAAAGCTGAAGAGCCGGGCGTGGTGGCTCATGCTGTAATCCCAGCACTCAGGAGGCTGAGACAGGAGGATCGTTGTGAGTTCAAGACCAGCCTGGGCTACAAAGTGAGCTCAAGGCCAGCCTGAATGGCATAGTGAGACCCTGTCTCAAAAACAGGGCTGGGGATCTAGCTCAGCGGTCTAAGCGCCTGCCTGGCAAGCACAAGGTTGTGATTTCAATCCTTGGTGCCACCAAAAAAAAAAAAAAAAAAAAAAGGTGAAGGAGGTTATCAGCTATACTTATCAGAGGTCAAAACTTCAACCAAAGCTGGGTCCCTGGTCATTGGAGGGCTCCTGCTGCTTGTCTTCTGGTGCTGCCTCACTCTATCTTAGCTTTATTCCCAGAAAGCTTCCTGCCACTTGGCAGTAGGATGTCCCCTGGCAGCTTTCTTTGCCTCTCATTTTCTCCGATTAAAAATCTAGGGATGGGGATGTAGCTCAGTGATGGAACACTTGCCTAACATGCCTAAGGACCTGGGTTCCACCCCTAGCACAGCAAAAGAAATTCTAGAAAACAAGGCAACTATAAGGAGCAAATTTCTACTTAGCAACCTGCTGGTGACAATGGCAGCCTGACACCAGATTGAAGCAGGTCCTTCTTGGAGTGGAAACTCTAGAGATGCCCCCCAGAGTAATTCACCTACTGATTCCCTCCCCATTTCGACTTCCTCTGGAAATTCCCGATTGATAACATGTACACACATTCAGTTGGCAAGCGCCTAATCCTGTCTACTCTCACGATCGATTTAGGTGAATATTGCCTGTAGACTGACTGGATTCTGAGCATTCTGGGAGGCTGAAACAGGGGAATCAAAGTTCAAACCTAGCCTGTTCACCTTAGTGACTTAGTAAGTCCCTGTCTCAAACTAAAAAATGAAGAAAGGACTGGAGATATAGCTTTGTGTGAAAGCCGTGGCTTCAATCCCCCAGTACTATAATAATAACAGTAATAGTAATAATAACAGTAAGTTTTGGAGCCCATTCTTCAAAACCTCCCACCAGCAAGGCTGATGGCACGTACCAGTGTGTATGTATATATATTTTTTCTTTTTTTCTTTCCTGTGAAACATTTTTGGTTGTTTTATTTTACAGTCATCACTCAGGTTTGAGAAACATTGGAGCATTTGTCTTCCTATCAAAAGTCAGTCCCTCCACACAGAGGTGGGACAAAGTTTTGCAGCAACCTGAAGTTTATGTAATTTAGAGACCCTCTTTAAGAAGAGTAATACCAAACTGTAAGTAAAAATTGTTTGTTGGGCCAGGTGTGGTGGCATCTGTCTGTAGTTCCAGTTACTTGGCAGGCTGAAGCAGGAGGACTGCAGCCCAGCTAGGGCAACTTAGCATGACATTGTCTCAAAACAAAATAAAATAAAATAGACTGGGTGTGCAACTCAGACCTTGACCAGCATGCAAAAGGCCCTGGATTCAATCCCCAAGATGTCAGAAAGGAAGAAAGAAAAAGGAGTTGTTGAAAGAGGACCATGCAAGTGAGGAGCCAAGTTTCATTAACATTAAGATAGATCTTCATTTCCTGTACCCTAGTCCCACAGGCCTCAACTCCACTACACTTCTCAAGAGCTATGCTCCTTTGTATCCCTCTCCTTCCTGGAGTCATTCATTCACTCCATTTCTTACCATTCTCACAGCCCTGTCCCTATGCCTCACCTCTCTCCAGGTGTCCTCCTTGTGTCTGCTCTCCTTAGAGCCACCCTTCTCAGAAAAGTCAAGTCCTTTATAGGCTACATCTCCACCTTTCATCTCACAGTCCTCTCCGCTATGTGAGACAGCATTGCAGAGGGCTGGGGCAATAAAAGAATTTGCCAAGATCAGAATAAGAAAAGACAAGAGTTTATTCAGATCAGAGAACACTGTCAAAGGAGACAGTGGGTAGATTAATGTATTGAGTAATTAGGTTTTTTGAGACAGAGTCTCGTTATATAGTTCAGGCTGGCCTTGAACTCACTATTATATCCTAGGCTAACCTTGAGCTCATAGTGATCCTCCTGTCTCAGCCTCCAAAGTGCTGGGATTACAGTTGTGCACCACCATACCTGGTTTGAGTGGGTAAATTTGAGAGGAATCATACTGTCAAGGTGAGATACTGGCTTGTTGTTTTTTGTGTTTTTCTGGTACTGGAGATTGAATCCAGGATCTTCACAATGAGCTGTATCCCCAGCCCTTGTTTTAGACTATTTTTATTTTGAGATAGGATCTTGAAAAGTAGCTAAATTACCCAGGAATTTGCAATCCTCCTGCTCAGCCCTGGTGGTGCATGCCTGTAATCCCTCTCAGAGTGCTGCAATTACAGGCATGTACCACCATGCCTGGCATGATTGGGGTTTTTATAAGGGATTGAGGACATGGGAAGGGGTTTGAGTTAGTAAATGTAGATATTTTAGAAATGCATTCTGCTTTGGAGTGTCTTGTTACTTGTTAACCTTTCAGGATATGGACATTTTATCTAAAGCTGTATATCAAAGGTGCAAATTGACAACCTTCTCACTGGGAGAAAGATTTATTTTTATCTCTCACTGTTTACTTAGTACATTATCTCTGACTGCTTACTTAGTACAGCTGGGCAGGGCTGCCTTAACAACTTTAATGGGAGAGTTTGCGTCTGAGGACTTTAACCCTTTGGTTGCCAATGGACAATCACCACAACATCACTTCTGTTTCTGTCCCTCCACTGAAAAATGACCTCTCTCATATTTAGCACAGATTGTATTGCTTGAGTCTATGAATGATGGCCTGCACTCATTTGATCTGCAGTAGCATTGACCTCTTGGCAACATTTGCTATCATCAAAATGAGCCCTCACTTTAACTTCCTGTCTCACATTCAGTGACACCACAGCGCCTCATTTTCCTCTTCTGTCTCTTCTTACTGTTTTTTGCAGATTCCTAGTCCAGCATATGAATGAGCTACCCCAACATGGCTTGGGTTCTCTTCTCTATCAACTTGGTCCTCCTAACCTCAGAGTTGGTGACATTTGCATAAAGGCTAGAAGGAGAAAATGTGTCTATCTGAGCCAGCCACTGTGGCTGGACCAGAGGGAACAGCCTGGAAAGAAGCAAATATGGTAACAGATATGGAGGCTTGGTGAACACACTGTATGGAGTGGAAGTTAGCCATTGCAACCAACATTGGTTCTTTTTTTTTTTTTCCCCTCAAATGTTGGGGATTGAACCCAGGGTCTTCACACTGAGCTACATTCCCAGTTCTTTTTTCAGTTTTTATTTTGAGACCCTTGAACTCGAGACAAAAGCAGCTGGTTGCTGGTGAGACTGGAGGAGGACCTGAAGCAGCTCCTGTTCCAGGAAACTTGACCCTTTTCAGTCGAGCCAGACAATGACAGCCTCAGGCTCAGAATGTTAGGGAACACTGCCAAGTTTACCATCAGCCCCAGCCTAGACAACCTTGGGGAGAGGAGTGCTGCCTTTGAATTTGCAGAAATGAGACTATGAGAAAGCAAGACAGCCATAAACAAGAGAAGTTGTAATTGTGGGGTGTAGATTTTAAGCAGCTCCAAAATAGATCCTTTAGATAAATTTGTCTCTACTAATCACTGTTTACATTTGTTGCATTCTTTTTTTCCTTGTGTGTGTGTGTGTGCGCGCGCTTGCAAGCTGGAGATTGAACTGAGGGCCTCATACTTGCTAAGAATACACTTTAACCCTGAGCTACACCTTCAGTCCTATTTTTTTCAAAGTAAAAGTGAATTTTCTTGGCCATAAGATCAATTCATATAGGGTTGAAGGTTGTAACTCAGTGGTAGAGCACTTGTGCAAGGCCCTGAGTTTGAGCTCCAGCACAGGAGGAAAAAGTACATGTACACAGTGAAAATTGCAAATAGTATAAAAGGGCATACGGTGCAGTCTTTCAATAACACAAAGAGAATAGATCCTACCTAAATTCATCTGCTGAAAGGTAAATGTGCAAAAATAAAGATAAAGTTTCCAAAATAGGAAAAGAATAGATGTAGATATCCCTTGAATACTAAAGCACATTATAAAAGAATCATGAGACATTTGGGAACAGGGAACTAGGCATGTGGAGAGGGAAAGAGGATTTAGAGATGGGGCGACTGAGGGCAGGGAGGAAAAGGGGAGGTTAAAAGAATCCAGATGAGATATATATATATATATATATATATATATATATATATATATTCCCTATGATGAATGTATGTGTTGTGTATCACAAACATGCATGAATTAAAAAAGGGGAAAATAGAAGTTTGGTAGTGGCAGATATACACATTATTATTGGTAAAATATAATTTCCATGGGAATTGAGTCTAAGAAAAAAGGTAGAGCTTCGAGATTTAGGGAAAATGATTGTCAATAACTGGAACATTTATCTTACTAAATAGAAAAAAAAAAAGTGAATCCCTATCTCATTTCTTGTACCAAAACAAATTCTGAGTGGATGACTGGTTCACTGATTTATTGATAGGATCAGCAGGTGGGAGAGGCAGAGTGAGGATTCCTGCTTAGTCCTCCAGAAACAGGCACCCGCCCTCGCCCACACACACACACACACACACACACACACACACACACACACGGCATATTCAATTGACATTAACTCTCAAGCTCAGTGCAATAGAGGAGCCAGAGAGATGGCTGAGTGGCAGAGCACTTGCCTAGACTGTGCAAGGCCTAGGTTTGAGACCCAGCACTACTACCACCAGACAACAATAAAATTCAGTGCCTCCCCAGATTAGAATCATGGTTCACATTCTCTGTGTGGGCCCAAGTCAGCACTTTTCTTCTTCCTCTCCTTATATGGTAAGACAAGATAGGTGCTACCCGAGCTAGGAGCAAGGGCCTTTATAGAGCTGCCTGCTGACTGATGGCTGCACAGAGGACCTGGAATAAACGTAAAATAGTTCCCTCTGTACTCTGAAGCCAAATCATGTTTCCAGACACACACAACTGAAAGGGAAAGAGGAAATGGGAAAATATCTGATCCACTTGTCTAAGAACCTCCTCCTATGAGTAAGAGTGAGGTAGGGCAGGGGTTATGTGCCTTGTGGGGTGGAGAGTATAAACATTTATAATTTGAATTTTTAACTGTAGTCAATCTCAGGTAGTAGGATTTAGGATGATTTTGCTTTTATTCTACATAACTTTCTAAACTGTCTACATTGAACTTATATTGCTTTTATGAACAAGAAAAGGAATGATAAATGTTATAGAAATCATTTAATATGTTTATTAAGCTTATCTTCCTGAGTAAACTATAGAAACTCCCTGAGCTGTAGTCACATCTGTGTGTGGAGGGGAGTGTATCCTTTCCTGTGCCGAACCTTTAAAGCTCATGGCGGGCACTTCATAGACTTTGTTGACACCCATTAATTTGGAGTCTTTTTCCAGAGCTGGAGTTGATTAAAGTCGCTAGACAGGAAGTCTTGCCTGGGTCAAAATGATCCTGGGAAGCAGAAGCAGGTCTGTTGACTTTGGGCTATCTTGGTCTTACAGGTTGGTGGGCACCAAGCCTCAGTAATGTGTTCCAGAGCTCTGTGCTAGGAATTTGTTACTTCTTTCTCTCTCTCTCCTCTATATTACATAGGTTAACCCTACACCCTGGGTCCAAGCAGTCCTCCTGCCTCAGCTTTCCAAGTAGCTAGGATTACTGGGAGCCACTGCATCTGGCTTTACTTGGCATTAGTTTAAATTTTGATTGGTGTTTTCTGGTTTATAGCACAGTTACTGTTCACAGGTTTAACACATGATAGTGTGAATATCACCCAATGATCTGAGTATTATTTCATCCAAGTAACCTCCTCTGACTTCCTTACCTAGAAATATTTTTTCCTTCCTCTAAATTTTATTATACATGATTTTACTGCCACATCATCCATCACTTTCTAAACTTTTATTATAATTATTTACAGCTTCTCTCCTCTTCCGGACTACGTGTTTGCCGAGATCCAGATCCAGTCTCCAGTTACTTTGTTTATCCTGTACTAAGACAAAGCTCAGGCAGTTACTAGCCTTGTCCTCCACAAGAACAATCCATTGACACCTCACAGCCACCTCCTATGAAGTAAGCATTTTTATCTTCATTTTACAAGTGAAAAATCAAAGGACAAAAAGGACCAAATTTTTAGTATAAGGTCACATGGCTACTAGGTAATAGAGCCTGGACTCAAACCTCAGAGTCCCTGCTCCTCACTGCTGGGATCTAATACACCCCGTAATGTGTCCTGCACACTTTAGGCAGTAAAGATGCATTGAACATGTCTTTCATAAATTCATGAATAAGCTGATCTATGAAACAACAAGAATGTCAGGCAGCTGTTCATAGACCATCCCAGTTTCTGATGCCTCTTCTGACATAAGCATTAGGACAACTAAGACTGTAAAGGATTTAGAAGTAAAATCAGTATGACCACTATCAAACCAAGTTCTACCAAGACGATTAACCTCACTACCCACAATCTCATGCAGAACCAGCTATTTCTAACCTCTTAACGAGGGATGGTTCCATAGCTCAAAGAACTAAACTACAGAACCCTTTCATTTTGGTATTCTATGTCAGGGAGAGAGGGCAGATACATACTGCTTGGAGGGCTATTGTGAAATTTAATGAGATAATGCGAAGGACCTGAGACAGTGCTTGGTACATCATCCTAGGAACTTTCCATTCTCACAAGAGTGGGAATTACCATCATTCCCACTTTGCAGCTAAGCTGAAAGAAGGCACAAAGCCAAGAGGAGAGATGAATGGATGACAGCTGGCAGTAAGAGGGATGTTAGTCAAATTCCACATGGTTAAGTGATTGTGAATCTGAAGTGTTAAGTCTACGCCCAAGATACCCAACAACGGTTTTCAATCTTGCAAGAAAATCTAGTCAGGAGAGGGATAAATGAAAAGCCTAACAGAAGAAGGAGGATGTAGTTATTCCTAGCAGAGGGCTAAATCGGTTCTTGGGATTTCCTCACTATAATGAGAAATGATTTTGTTGGCCAAGGTTGGATCTGCTTAAAAAAGCTTTCAAAGATCTGTAGAACTCCATGGGTTGTTTGCATTTCACTGAGGAATAAGATTAATTGCAGGCACCTGCTGGTCTGGTCATCCCATTTCATGTAACCAACCCAGCAAAATTCCTCTCTAATTCCAGAAACTGCTCCATTTCCTGCCTCTATGAAATTTGCATTTCTGTCTGGAAATGACAGTTCAGGCCCCATTTTTTTTCCCAAGCAGTAGCAAAAAGCTAATCTCAACAAAACGTGAAGTTTCTCCTAAGAATCTGGATGTTTAGATAGTTCAACAACTTATGTCTTAGGTAAGTCTCCTCAGAAAGAGACTGCAGAAAGCAACATGCTGCATGATCATTGGTTAGTTGCTCACGGGGAGTTCAGTGGCTGCATGTAGGGAGTAAGGGACACAGAAGTGCACAGAGGGAGAAGTTGAAGTGCATTGCTTTCGCAGCAAAGGCATCAGCTAAACCATGGAACTTTGAATGGCAGCGCAGAGCTGCCCACAGCGCCAGGTGTATGCCCTTGGGTCCCCTACTGAGCTGTCATTTGATGCTGGCTGCCCAGGGAAGGAGGATGACCTCATGCAGGCAGCTTCTCGCCGCAGTTATTCCAGGAGGGGGACTCAGCCGTGAGGCACCAACAGCTAGTACTGCAGCTGCGAGGATCAGGGTATCTTCGATAGCCTGCTGGGTAGCAGTGAATCATGTGTGAAGTTCAAAAATCTAGGAAACATTTGGTCTGCTGGTTTTCAGAGAGTAATAATGGTGGGAGATTTGGACTTTTGTAGTCGGCAACTTTCTGCAGTAGAGATGCTCAGAGCAAGGGTTTCGATGACCCTGAGAGTAGAGGCCAACTATATCAGGGGTGGTTGATGGGGAAAGATGTGCATTTCTTTCTGACTGTAGAAGGTGGGAAAGTAGAGTGAATGAACTGCTATAGCTGGGAACTTAGCACAGTAACCTAGAATCAGACAACTACACAGAGCAATGTGTGTGTGTGCGTGTGTGTGTGTGTGTATGTGTGGTGTTAGGCATAAACTCATAGACTTCTGCATAAGTGGCAGGTACTCTAACACTTGACTTCAACCCCAATCCCTGTCAGTATCTTTTTTAATTGAATTGCAGGGCATAGCTTAGAGTGACCCATTAGCTCTCTTTGCAGAAAGTAGGGAAATTTTTCTTACAGTGTATTGGCACAAATGTGCCTACCTTGATTGAACCCTACAGGGATCTAAAAGTCTACTGCTAAAGTTTGTCAAGTCCTTATAAGAAAAGGTGAAAAGGTGTTTACTAGACCTCCACAAAAAAAAAAAAATCCTCAAACACCTACATCCCTGTCTGCTTCTAGGACTGATCCCTTTTATTCCCATAGCGTTTTTCTTGTATATATCACTTTAGATTTGTTAAAGAATATTTTGTTTTATTTGGTTTGTGTTTCTAATCTGGGGCTGGGCGTGTAGCTCAGTGGTAGAGGACTGGCTTAGCACATGTCGTAAATTCCTGGAGTGGAGGATCGAAAGACTTATTCCCTCCTCTTTTCCTCACAATGAGGGGTGATATTCAAAATAATTCACACTCAGTGCAGCATAGACTCCCCATATCCTGGTGGACCCGAGTCCTAAGCAGTTTGTACATTCACCTTTGTCATTCAATGGCCTTCTATTAGAAGTCAGGTGATCTTGCCTGCCAAAAGATGATCATAATAATTTTTCCTCCTTGATTTAGATTCGACAGGAGTCTGTGAGTAACTTTGAAGAGCTTTGGGAGAAACAGGACCCTCTGTACCCAATATGGTAACCACTAGACACATGCCAGACAAAATGTTGGGCACCCAGTTAAATTTGAATTTCAGGAAAAAAAGAATAATTTGAGTGTAAATGTATTGCATGAAATATTTAGGAGATACTTAACTACAAAGTTATCTGTTGCTTATTCAAATTTAATAATTATCGGGGCTTTGCTGTATTCTATTTGTTAAATCTGGTGCACCTATGCTGGCTATCTAAATTTAAATTAATTTAAATTCATTTAAAAATTTAGTTTCTCAGTCTCTTAGGTGTATTTCAAGTACTCAATAGCCACATATGCGGCTAATACTTATCTTTCTTGTTGTTCCCTTTGTTTTTTTTTTTCTTTTTTGGAGATAGGATCTTACTATGTTGTCTAGGGTGGCCTTGAACTTCTGGGCTCAAGCAACCCTCCTGCCTCAGCCTTCAGAGAAGCAGGGACTACAAGCATGTGCCCTATGCTAAGCTTAGTTACCTTTTTTTGGCCATACTGGGGGTGGAACTCAGGACCTTGCATCATAGGTTAGGCCAGTGCTCCACCACTGGGCTACCTCCCCAGTCCCTTATTTACCATCTTAAACAGTATCCATAGAACATTACATCATCACAGAAAATTCCATTAGATACCACATTTGCCAAGCCAAAGATAGAAGGAAAGTGTTGTGTATTTTACAGGTTATAAAAAATTATATTCAGGGTGGGGAAACTGCCAGCAAACCCTAGAAAGCCCCTCTGACCTAACCAAGAAGCCAGTTTTCCTGTTTTGGTTTGTTATTGTCGCACATGCAGAGTATTAGATTAAAAGGTAAAAGCGTGCTTGCTCTAGATAAATGACTAGATGTAAGACAGGCAACTCTAGCAGCTCTGCATTGGTGGAGGAAGCTGTTCTTCTTTCTTCTGAGACAGCCAGGAAGCAAGCTAGCTATCCGATCAAAGTGAATACTTTAAAAGGTTCTCAATGAGAAATGAGTGTGCTGTTATTTGACTTATTAGCCTCATTATTCAATGATGCTAAATTGATAATTAGAGAGTATCCTCAACAAAAATATCTGGTTAGAACCTGAGTTGAACTTGGTAAACACACAGCGGAAGTACTGCCTCTCTTAATTAGCCTTTTGGGAGAAACCGTGTTTTGAATTGCTGCCTCCAGCCCTGGGAGTTTTGCAAGAAGCAGGAGTAGCTTAACTTCTGCAAGAGGTACGTGCCACAAGGTGATTTGTACATATGGCTTGAAAAATGCTGAATAGAAACTGCCTGACATGCCGGGCGTGGTGGCACATGCCTGTAATTCCAGTACTCAGAAGGCTGAGACAGGAGGATCACTGGAGTTCAAGGGCTGCCTGTGCTACATAGTGAGTTTAAGGCCAGCCTGAAATACATAGCAAAGCCCTTTCTGAAAGAAAGAAAGAAAGAAAGAAAGAAAGAAAGAAAGAAAGAAAGAAAGAAAGAAAGAAAGGAAGAAAGCAAGCAAGCAAGCAAGCAAGCGAGTGAGCCGGCCTGGCATGCCAAATGTAACTGAAAAATGTGTGAAGCCTGCATCAGCATTAAAAGCAGAAATCATAAAGGAAAAGATTGACAGACTGGGCACAGAGGTATTCAGAAGTCATATCAGAAAGGCATATAAAGCAAAATAAAGGCAGATGACTTTTTAAAACATCGCTACATGCAATAGTGTTGTTACTCAGAGAATATGGCCACCATGTGAATAAATGTCTGTGACAGAGATGTTTGACTTCAAGACTAATCAAAGAACCACAAATTAAAATAACAGCCAAGTATCTTTTCACCTGTTGACTTGGCAACAATGAAAACATGATAATGCCTAGTACTGGTAATGCTGAGGAAACGTGCTGTATTACATGCTATTGATGGGGAAGTGAAGTAGGATAAACTTTTGAATGAGCAAGTTGACAACATGTGGAAAAAAACTTCCAAAATCTTTGATACAGCAATTTTATTTCCAGGAAGTTAGGCCAATAAAATTCTTACAAATGCCCAAAGCTAGTGCCAGGCATGGTGATGCACACCTGTTATCCCAGCACTTGGGAGGCTGAGGCAGAAAGATCACTGCGAGTTGGAGGCCATCCTCGGCTACATGGTGAGTTCAAGGCCAGTCTGTCTCAAAAAAAAAAAAAACACAAAAACCCCCAAAGCTATGTGTACAATAGCAATGCAGATGATACATTGTTTCTCTGTCTCTGTCTCTGTCTCTGTCTCTGTCTCTGTCTCTGTCTCTGTCTCTGTCTCTCTCTCTCTCTCTCTCTCTCTCTCCACACAGAGACTGAATCCAGGGCCTTAACACTGAACTACATTCCTAACCTTTTTATCTACTTTTTGGATTCTATCACATTTATTAAAGACAATTACTTATAGTTTATTGCCTTGGTATACACAAAAATTTCCTGATAATGGTAATTAAAAACAAGTATTCCTACTTCCCTCATGTCCACAACAATATTCAACCCAAATTGGTTTAATCTTTGTTTTTTGAGATGAGTTCTTTCTGTGTAGTCAAGGCTGGCCTTGAGTTCACTATCTATCCAGGCTGGCTTTGCACTCTTGATCTTCCTGGCTCAGCCTTCTGAGTGCTGGGATTATAGGCTTGCACCACCACACCCTGCCAAATTGGTTTAATCTTGAAGTGTAATCCAATAAGACTGAAGAACAAACACTTCAGGTCCTGGACAAGATAATAAAATACTTGCCTGGGATTTAGCTCAGTGGCTCAAGCACTTGCCTGGTAAATGCAAGGTCATGAGTTTGATACCTGGTACAAAATAATAATAATAATAATAATAATAATAATAATAATAAATACTCGTAATCCTTCTGGGTCCTTGGTCTGAATGACATCGATAAGAGAATCAGTCTTTGATGTGGGGAAAGAACTGTGTTTAAGGAGCCAGGGATATAGCTCAGGGGCATAAAACCCTGCCTGACAAGTACAAGGTCCTGAGTTCAATTCCTGGTACCAAAAAAAAAAAAAAAGAATGTGTTCGTCTCCAATGACAATTTCAAGCTCCTATTGGCCTGTTCA
>RJWT010003525.1:0-36200 GCA_004365215.1 Cuniculus paca | reverse complement strand
GTGAGGGGTAGAGGAGCTTCTTGAAGATGAAGAGGACCAAGCTATGTGTCCACCCATCCATTTCCCAGCTCCAATAGCGCTGGCCATCCTGTGAAACCCATGCCCGCCATTCCCCTGTGGGCTGGCTGCCCACTTAGCCTCCCAAGAGGCTTCCTTGCATCTGACCTCTTCCAGACCCAGTGGGTCCTAGTTATAGGATAAAAAAGCAACCCCCTTGGGAGTTTAAAACATCATCATAGGTATCTCCTGCCTAAGGTTCCCTCAACCCTGAGCAGGGCAAGAGATCTGCAGAGGGGCGTGTCTGGGTAACGTGTCCCTCACCTGGACAGGAGCCACTAAAATCCCCCTGGACTATGACTATAATGGTCCCTGTGGTGGCCGACTTGAGAGACACGCCTAGTGATGGAGGAGAAATGAGATTGTCCCTTAGCTGGAATTGACAGGAGGGCGATTCCCTTCCTGAAAACTTCCTCTGTGCTCAGCTTGAGAGGGACTCTGATGTTTCAGTATTTATTCAGAAAACATAAAAGGGCATGGAAGGGGCAAAGGGACATAGGCCTGCCATGCAAATGGTTAAACTGAAAAGTGAGAAGGTGGCTCTTGACCTGAAAGTTCCCAGGCTACACTTGAGAAGAGAAAAAAAGACTTGGGGTGAGGCTGTGGGAGGCCACTGGGTGTGGGAGCAGGAAGACAGAGAAACCAATCAGATAAGCCTGGCCTTTCTCATATCCAGGCTGTCCAGAGCTGCAGGACCTTCCCCGCAGGCCACTCACAGGTGTTTAATGTGGACTGCGGGGCCAGACTGACTCACCTCAGTGTTCTTCAGTTTACCCCAGCCCTGGTTATCTAACCTCGCAAGTCCTCAATTTCCTATCTGTTCAGAAGAGACCATACCAGTATTTACCTTGGGATTAGATGAGATCATCCACTTAGCCCAGTGCCTGGAATACAGAATGACATTTTGTCAAACAACTGGGCTTTGGTGATGGGGAAATAGTCAAGAACTTCCCCCTTTCTCTGGCTGTTGGCACACACCCAGGTTGCTTCTCCAGCATCAAGGCATATTCATTCACTGTTGAGTTGTCTTATTGTTTCTCACCAAAGGTCCCTGCTTTCTCACCAGAGGTTTAAATGGAGCTTCAACCTCTGAGTTTCTCATTCAGCGTGACGGTTCACTCTGTCCCTGTGTCGCAGCAAGGATGGGTGTGGTTGGCCTCTGTACAGAATTCCTCTTCTCCCAGCAAGGATGGTGCTGAGTCTAGCTCCTCCAGGATGGTGGGGGTACAAGTGATGGAAGGGGCAAAGTTGGGAAGGCCAGGTCTTACTAGATTGTTGCCCCAGTAGCCAGGTGTTGGTGTTCTCTCTGAGAAAGACACCCAAATGCTCTTCCTTCCACAAGATGGCCTTGTAGCTTTTTGGAAATTTTCCTGAGGACTTCACCCTGATTGGTCCTTGATGTGAGTAATAGGGTCACAAGTTGACCACCTGACACCTCAGGTCTTTTGCCCCTCTTTCTGTGGCCCACACAGACTTTTGACAGTAGAAGTGTGGGGGCATCATTGCACCCATACACAAGGGCTTTATATCACTCTTTCAAATGTGGGATTTTTTTATCTACTTTTCCAGCTTTGGGGTCTGAGCAGCAGTTTAGATGACAAGAAGTCTACTTTAACACCCAGTAACAATTCAATAAATATTAGTATTGTATAGATACTATTGTTACCACTGCTGCTGCTGCTATGACTGTTGTTAGAAGGTTGTGAACTCTTGAGCCTTGGAAAAGTTGGGAATGCTACCCAGGAGACTGGAGCATCATGTGACAGATGGGGTTGGATGACTATTCAGACTTTCCCACTGTGAAATTCACTGATTTAATTAGAGCATGTGGGAGGAACATTTCACCTAACAGGCAAGTCACACACATGCATACATCCACTTGCATATGCACACATATGCACAAACCCCTACAAGTATTGCAAACATATATGCACAGGCATACACATATGCATACATCACATGTACACGTACATGCATGTCCACATCTATATCCCTTCACAAGCCCTGTTGGCAGTCTTTCTTACATTGAGTTCTGGACTGAGGACTGGGGATTAGCTTTCACCAGGTAAAAGGCTTGATGGCACAATTAGGGTTAAAAGGAGGAGCATGATCACAGGATTTAGACTGTACCAAGGAGTGTTTCCCCCATGACACACATGGATCAGGTCACAAGGCTAAGGGAAACCAACTTGCTGCATCTGGCCTGCTTAGACAATGCCATCACATGAGTTGACTCAGACCAAACCTTAAAACATAGGAGCAGGGCCAAGAAGATATGTCTGGTGGTCTCTTTGCAGCTTTTTCCTGTTTCAGCCAGCTTCATTAGCATTCATTCATTCATGTGCATCCTCCCATCACTATCATTTATCTGGTCCCACTATCCTTGCTTATGTGAGTCAGGTGCTGAGAATTTGAAAACAGACTGTGGCTTCTGCCCTTGAGGAACCTACACACACACTATAGCAGATGGGATGGGGACAAGCTAGCAAACACAACATGGAGTGGCAATTCTTAAGTCAGGTAAGTGCTGTGGGATAATAGGAAATTTGAGAACTTGCAGTGGTATCGAGTTCTTACCTAGAACAGAATGGTTAGAAGCCTGATGTTTGGAGTTGGATACTCTAGAGCCATGCACTAGCATTGTGACCTTATGTAGTTTTCATATCCTACTTACAGCATGAAGTTATGAGGATTAAATAAGAACTGTATGGAAAGTTGTAGCTAGTGCCTGGCAGCATATCATTGTCATCAGTTTGAACCACTGACCACCAAGGACCAGTGGCTCTTCGAAGTGAGAGTGTTTCACTAAGTCCCAGGCTCTGCCCTAAAAGCTGAAAGTGGAGTGGGAAGTGGTGTCCTTAGCAGTCCTGGCAGGCACTTGAGCCCTTCCAGGTACTTGTGGGAAAGCCTTTCTCAGGATGCCACAACTGTGTGAAACCTCAGGCAGGGATTGGACTCACTGACCAATAAGATCACTTCTAAATGGAAGTCTAGTCTGGACACATTTATCAGAAATCCCAGAAGAACACCTTGGAAGATTCTACTTCCTCCACTGTGCTCTTCCAGAGTGTTGGTTCTGTAAATGGCCCTCCAGAGGGTTTCCCACAGCTCAAGGTCCTGAACCCTAAGCCTGGGTCCATGCAAACAGTAAAAGCTGGTGAAGTGTTTATAAATGTCAAAGCCATTGGCATTTCCCTGTGTGGCTATATCCTCTGAAGTCCTGGCCCACGTCTCTGAGGTTTTGCAAGGACTGACAAGTCCAAAAGATCCTCTTTGTGAGTAGGTGCCAATTACGTGGATGCTGACTGGAACACACAAAGCCAATGCTGAGAGGAAATTGTGGCTGTAAGGCTGCTGACAGCCTAATAGCCAGTGAGGTTCCAGTACCTGGCCTGCACCTGTCTGCCTCCCTGCCCTTGTCATATTTGTGGCAGCCCTTAGAGCATGTTCAGAACTTTATGGAGAGCCCTCCCTTTGAGGAGACAGAATAAATGCCTGGTGTGGCTTTACACAAGCCAAGTTCCTTGATTTCATGGAGATTATTCCTTTCATTATCTGGGCACAGGGCTGTGTTCTTCAGCTTCTGGGAAGTGACCGTCCAGCCCATCCCTGTTTCTCCCACACTATTTCCTCTGCAGATACTGTGTCTCTCCACTGCATCAGCCCAGAGCATCTGTCATGTAAGACAATACTACGGATAAAGAAGTACGATGCTCAGTCTCTTCTGAGAGTTGTTGTATAGTGAAAATGGGATGAGGCTTGGAGTTAGACAGAAAAACCTGAACAGAAGCTTCTTAGTTCTTCCCCTGACTACCTGGGTGACCTTAAGGTATTAGTTAACTTTGCTGGACCTCAGTTTGATTATTTATAAAATGGAAAAATAATGATATATACCTTTAGGGCAGCCCTTAGACAAGTGTACCTAAAGTCCCCTGGGGTGGTCCTGTCCTTTTAGATCAGCACTTGTTAATTGCTAATGTGTACACAGTTCACCTGGGGATTGTGTTAACAGATTCTGGGTCAATAGATCTTAGGTGAGGCCCAAGATTTTGCATTTCTTACAACCTACTCAGTGATAATGATGCTGGTCTGGGGACCACAATTTTGAGTAGTCAGGTCTTTTAGGGTTTTTATAAGGATAAAATAAGTAGACATGTATGAAAATGGCTGGAAGAGTGTCTCACACATGCTGGGTGTTCAACTGGTGTCATTCTTCTCTCCCTACCTCCTTGAAAATGCTAGAAAAAGATTCCATGGAGGAGAAAAGTTCATGTGAAATAATTAGGATCTCAGTGATAAGGTCATGGAATGGTGAAGCTGGAGGTAACCACAGTGTTGGCAGGCTTGGTTTCCTAACAAATTTCACTTTTTTTTGGAATTATCTAAAAGTATAATGGACTACACAAATCTTGAAATGGGCCCTAAAATTGTTGTTAGTTATTTTTTAAAAATACCCCAGGTGTTTGTGATGCCATTTGTTTGAAAAACACTGATCTGGCCCAAAACCACATTTTAGAGATGAAGCTCAATGACTTCTTGGTCTTTTGGCCAAGATCAAGTGGAGAGATGAACCCCTCTCTAGGTGATATAACCTCATCTCCAGCAGTAAATTTGACCAAAGATTTATTTATTAATTCAACATTTACAGTTGCCTGTTCATTTCTGCAAGGGATTGGTTCCAGGACCCCCGGGGATACCAAAATCTGCTGCTGTTTCACACCCTTATTAAAATGGCATGGTATTTGCATATAACCTATATGCATCCTCCTATACACTTTAAATCATCCCTGGATCACTTATAATACATAATACAACATAAATTCTATGTAAGTAGGTGTTATAATGTATTGTTTAGGTATTGACAACACAAGAAAAGTCTCACATTATTAGTACAGATGTAGTTTTTCCTCTCATGAAGATTTTTGATTCACGCTTGGTTGAGTTCAAGGAGGCAAAACTCATAGATATGGAGGGCTGACTATTTTCTGAACACCTACTGTGTTCAAGACACCACCCTGGGTTCTAAAGGGATTCTTCTCATCCAACAAGAACTTAAACATCAGACATGGACAAAAGAGTAACATAATAAATACTTTCTGTCCTGTGCAAAACCCAGAGACTGGGGAATCAGAGAAGGTCCCCTTAGGAGCATCTTTTCAGATGAGACATGAAGGATTAGGAAAGACCCAAGCTCAGAGTGGGCAAAGCCAGGGGAGGAGGATGACACCATGGAGGTACTGAAAGGATGCCAGCGTGACTGAAGCAGACAAACAAGGGCACCCTGGTTCAGGTGTAAAGTCACCAGCCAAGTCTCACTTACATCACACCTTCCCTAACTAGTGTCCCCTGGTTCTGTCCACAGCAAACAGGTCCCATCAGCGCTACCCTGGTGATGACGCGTCCCATCAAAGGGCCTCGGGACATCCAGTTAGACTTGGAGATGATCACTGTCAACACGGTCATCAACTTCAGAGGCAGCTCTGTGATTCGACTGCGGATATATGTGTCACAGTACCCATTTTGAGCCTCTGGCTGTGGCCTGGGACACTGCCTCTCACAAGCACCAAGGGACAGGACAAGAGAGGAAACATGAGAAAGAATGACCGCGAGACAGAGGTTGTGCTTTCCTGCTGAATGATTCCCTGAGGAGTCAGCCGCAGGTGTCCTGACTCACGCTGTACTATGCAGACCTGTTGCTCTGAAGGACACCCACTCCCGGTTCCTAAGATGCAGTTATCAAAAACGCAGTTATCATCATTGGCCTCCTGATGCTGGTGATTCTTCAAGGCCTTCAGTTTATTTCCATCTTTTTCAAAGAAAATAGATTCACTTTGCTGGGGTATAAGTCTATGTTCAAAGACTGTGAGCAGCTTGCTCTCACCTCCTGCGCTCCTTCCTCTGTCTCTCTCTGTGTTGCTGCTTTGCAAAGGCCTCAAGAGCCCATTGGGAACACTCGGTAGAGCTAGTTTGCTTCTTGCGTGTACTGAGAAGGCTATGGAAACAAACCACAGCAGGATCTAAGGGTTTTTAAAGAATCCATTTTAAAACCACGTCTGGTATTTTCAGCCATAAAAGTTTTACTTGCCCTTAAATTTGTATAACTGTTTAATCACTTAAATCGTGCTCATTTTGAGTATATTTTTTAAGTAAGTGGTAAAATTCCTTCAAAAGACCTTCAGACACATGTTATGTTCTGTCTTCTCAAACCCAGCATCTTTTCCCTTTTAGTCCAATGTTGTGTTTTGTTTTGTTTTTGAGAACCCCTTAATCATGCTTTCTTGAGAATTTTTACCCAACTGGTTGGAAGGCAGAAGTCTCCAAACTGATTAAATATTTGAAGAGATCTTTTGTTTGGCTCATTTTGACTCCATAGATGATTCAGTACGTGGGGCTGGGGCTAGTCCTGTTTAAACCATCTATTTTGCATTCGGCATAGAAAAGTCTCCAGAGAGCTAGTTCATTCTCCAAGTCTGGAAAAAACCAATAGAAGGTGGGGAGGTCAGTGAAATGGGGGTGGTGGAGACATTTAGGGGAAGCATCAACCCTGAGTCCTCTTTTATACAATTAGTACACCACTGATTGCTCTGTTATGTGGATTTTTTTTTTTGGAGTATTCTCCAAGGAAAGAATGTGTTCAAGTCCCTTTTAACCAGTGGCCCTCAGACCTGACTGCAAAGAAGGATAACTGGTAAAACTTTGAAGAAAATGCTGATTCCCTAGGACTCACCCCTTGGAGACTGTTGTCATAGGTCTTTGTTAGGGCCTGGACATCAGAATTTCTAAAAACCAATAAAAAACTGAAGCTGAGAATGCATTGTTAGGACTCCTTGAGAAGTAGACAAAGATTGCCAAAGCCTGGTCACTGTGCCCTCGACAACTTTGCTGTTCATTGTAGAGCTCAGAATTCCTTTTCCCAATTAGGGTCTCTGGATTTCCTTCACACCACCCTGGCAGGGACAGTGTGCATTGATAGCAGAGGCACAGGTTGGAGAACAACTGCCTTCGTAACCCTTCCTGGGAATGGACTAGAGGTTTCTGGAAATGTGCTCCTCCATAGCGAAGGCTGACTCTACTGGCTCTATCTGTGGATGGTCCTGTTTCACCTGTTGGCAGTACTATTTATTAAAGACCTCTGTGATGCCACAGCTGTGCTCTAGACCCCAAGGTGACAGGCAATTCATGGGTCTTTTAATCATTCAAGCTCTTTAGACTTGCCTTCCTCATCTAGCGAGTATTTCTTATCCCCACATCACACATCGAACTTCACTGTGGGCTCTGCTTGATTTTTTTTTCTCTAACGAATACTCAACCTGCAAACCAGGCCTAATGATGCACCCTCAAGCAGGCATAAGTGATGTTAATAATATCATCAGTGGCACAGAAAGCTCCAGTTTTGAAGGCTCCCTGCCGAGCAAAGGCTAAGAGGTGCCCACCAGCCAGGTACCCGCTGTGTGGTAGGGCTTAGGTGTCAGGGATGGGGCAGATTTGGAAATGCTGAGGCTTCTGTGAGCTCTGCATATATCACCAGCCAGAACCACTGACTCAGGCTCCATACAGTACAGAGAGCTGCTTTCCTTTTCCGTCTGAAAAGGAAGGCCCAGAAGCTTTGTCTTGGTAGTTTGAGGACCCACTGGTTTCTGAGGTGCCACATTTGGAAACAGATCCAAGTCCCTTGGGCTTACATTTTATTTGCTAATATCCAGATGTGCCTTCCTGCTTCCAATAAAAAAGGCATAGAGAGATTTCATAAAACCAGGGCTCAGAGGGCTTCTTGGACCTCAGATTGCTCTTCCAAAACATGCTCTGATGAGTTCAGTGTAAGTGGATCAGAAGCATGTGGGATCAATTTACCTTAAAATACACTTGGTCCTAAAAATTGAGGGAAGAGTGGCCTGGGGCACTGTGTGCACTGCAAGGCCAAACCCCAAACATTCAGGAAAGAGTTCCAGAAGCACCCAGAACTCAAAAATCTGTTTGCTTCATCCACCCTTTCAGAATGGTTAAATGGTTTTTGTTTGTTTGGTTGGGTTTTTTTTCCCCCCCACAAGATTGGAGATAAGCTTGCTTGCCGAATCTCAGCATTGTGATCTGATGTAGAGTCTAGTGGGCTAGCTTCAAATGTCTGGGTTCCCCACGCCTGTCCCTGTGAGCTTTGCCCATCCAGGATCTGGGCACAGAGTTCTCAATGTGCTGTGCTCTGTCCTGTCTGTCAGATCCTGAAGGATGAAGGGGACCATGATGGAAGGGACTCTGGATGAAGAACTGCGACACCTGCAAAAGCCCTTGCATTACCACCTAATCTTCTGAGTTCCATACTGATGAAAACTTCCATTCACTTGCTTCTAATTCTAAAGTTTCATGATTCCTTGAAATGTACTTTGGGGATGACAGCCAGCATTTCCATTAAACTGAAACTTTAGAGTTTCACAGTGGAGTGCCAACCATAACACTTTCTAACTGGCACAAAATCCACCTACCTGTTGCCTCCTGGGTAACTCACTTAGAAATTTTCTGCAGTAACAAGAAAATTAGGCCCTTTAAGTCTTACTTGCCCAGATGGTCAAAACTTTTAAGTAGGACTGATTACTTCATTTTCAGTGGTTTAAGTGTATTTTTGTGGCCTGGGTGTTAAGTGTAATGTACACAAATTGCTCATTGGGAGCCAGGAAGATCACACAGAGAGAGGAGACAGGACAAAAAGGCAACTATTCTTTACTCTCTCCTTTGCCAGATGAAAAAGGTTTGTAAAAGGTTGTCGGCTTAAGGTTATAGCAAACTGTATTGAGAATTGATTTTGGTTGGGCCAGTTGCTGAGTTCACAAAAATGAACAAAGTGTAGACCACTGACAATACATTTACCCAAGGGTTTATCAGGCAAAACTGGAATACAACTTAGTTATTTTAGATTTTAATAATAAAACACATCTATTTTATACAACCAAAATTCTTAGAAACATCCATAGACATGTCCAAAATTCAGAGAAAAATACCTCTGCTTAGAACTATTAAATACATTTAAAGGAAACATAAAACAAATGTTAGGTTTAAAATGTCTCTTTTTTTATGTGATCTGTGTGTGCATTGAAATGTGTTGCTTTCTTTTACAGGAGGAAAAACAAGTGTTTAGTGAAGCTTTCTTTATTTTGGAATTGACCAATGTTCATCAACTACAAACAAATAAACTGATTGTTCCTCACGCTAATTTTGTGCTCAAACTTCTTAGCCCCTTTACTTAATAGATGGCTGATATCTTCATTAGGATCCTTGAGGCTAACTAAAAGAAGCTTTAAAAACAATAACCAAGAGGCTTCAGGACAAAGGAGTGCACAAAGGCAAGATTTATCATGTTGGTAGCTGTTCTTGAGATGACAGCCTCCTGTTAGAATCTCTGACTTGTTAACGGTTCCTAAATAACAAATCTTAGCCAGCATCCATTGAGAACTAAGCCATAAAACTGAGATGGTAGGAGTCAACACTTGAATGATCTATTAAATGGCTATTGTTGATATCTTTTCATAGGGAGGAACTGCATGTCAATTGGCAGTGACTAGCAGCATTCCCCTCCCCCCAGGAATCTGGAATATTCTTATGCAGTAATGTAAAAATTAAGGTAGGGTAAATTGTACACAGATGCAAATACCAAAGTCATTGTGTTACCCTTCTTGACGCATTTATGAAGATTTGATAAATTAGTCGTATTGATTTAGGGCCAGGCAGCTATTGGATTGCTTGATTCCACTTAAAAACAGTTGTTTAGGGAGGAATTGCTTTGGCTTCAATCTTCTACTCAGAGTGAATTTATTGTCACAAAACTGGCTTGCATCACAGATAGCTACTATACTTCAAATTAAGAGGTTTGAGTTCTTCTGAGCTTTAATGTACGAACCATTCATAGTTTATCCCTAAAAAGAGAGTGTAGATTGTTGTTTTGTATGTAAATTTTCTCCATCCTCTGTTCTTCTTTACAAATAAGCCACCTTTGAATTCAAGCTATGATATTTGAAATACCTTAGATTTCTAAGAAGACTCCGTAGTCTCATGTTTTTTTGTTTTTTTTATCCTGATTAATTCTATTTCCACATTTAGAAAGACTCCATGGAGATTTCTGCTCCCAGGCTGGCATTTGCACCCAGTCTTTTTAAGAAGTAATGCTATGGACTGCAGTTTTATCGTGTAAAGGCACTACTGAAATCATAAGCTACTTTTTTTGGTAAAACTATAATTAGTTAAGGGGATCATTTTAGCTCCAAATTCAAGCATATTCAAGGAAAACTGGACTCCTGGCTTCCTGGTTTTTTCGTTGTTTTTTTTTTAATCTTCTTGTTGGAGCTTTGTATATGGCCTTCAAAACTATTTTAAAAAATTTCCATGGCATCTTTGTTATAGTCAAAGTCATCATTTTTCACAAATAGAAGGGTAATCTCAGATATACTTCAAGAATTTGGGGCCAATTAAAGCCCTCCAAAAGGAGCCGATTGCCTCATTTAGAGAATTTTCAGGGGTAGAGAAAGCATCAGGGAGAAGTTGCTCCTCTCAGCAAAACTAGGTCAAATCAAGCCCATTCTTCACACTCATTCTCTCCAGTCCTACCCTTACATCTCAGGAAATCACCTCGAGGCTGCTTTCTTTCTTAATTTTTGCAAGATTTCCCTCAACTCCATTCTCTTCCTTTGTTGGTTCTGCAGCAACCTACACAGGAAAAAAGACTGGCTCTCTTCCTCCTGAGATTAAACACAGAATCCCAACTTCATTTCTGAGGTAAATCATGAAAGGAAAGCATCTGTCCCACTCCTCTTCTTCCTCTCTTTTCCTTCCTCTCCTCTTTCCCTCTCTGCCCTACCTCCACGGCCCCCCCACCCCGCCACTTGATCTCCATACTGAAGTGGGAAGGAGGTAGTCAGGGACAGATCCTGTCCAATAAGACCAAAACTGGGTGAAAGGGACAAAGTAGAAAGTGATTTACACATTTTCATTTCTTTCTCTGACTCCTCTTTTCTTCTCTCCCAAGTATGCAGGACCAGTCTCCAGAACATCCATTCCTGAGCAAGGTCATGGCTTCCTTTTTCTCGTCCTTCTGGTTGCCCCTGCTCAAAAAGGAAGTATCTTGATCCAATTATGTCAGCATAGGTCTTTCTACATGCGCATGTGGCTGCTCTCCATAAAGGAGGATTCATTCTCAGAGTTCTTTCCAACTCTGCTTTCCCCATTCTAGGATTGAATGTTTTCATCCAGCATCCCTTGTCCAGGATCCAGGCTTCCCACTCATTCCCAGAAATGTGCTGCCTTATCGTTCCAGCACTCCCTTTTTCCCCAGTCCATTACTATGTATAATGGCTTGACATGCAGCCTTTATCTTCAAGTCAGAGAGACTGGCAAAACTGGAGTCCCTTTAAATACTGGACAGTTCAGTCTCACATTCTCGGCTAATAACAAATAACCCTAACTTTCTTGTAAAGCACAGGCTGGCACTTTCCACAGATTCCTAGACTCCAGGATTATTCATTCAAACTATTTCCAAATGTTAGGACACAGGGTGGGTTTATGAATAGCAGATCAACCCATGCTCCTGCAACTGTGAACCCATTTTCTGCTGCTATGACACAAAACTGGAGACTGATAATTTATAAACAAAGAAGTTGATTTTGGTTCATGGTTCTGGAGGCTGGGAACTCCAAGCGTATGGCATGGACATCTGGTAAGAACCTTGTATTAGTTGATGCTTGTTAGTCAGATGTAGAAGAGTACAAAGGCCTGGAATCCATGACAGTGTCCTGCATGAATCCATCTGAAGACCTAGAGCCCATGACAATATCCTCCTTGAGTCCAGCCAGAGGCCTAGAGCTCACAACAATGTCTCATGCAAGTCCATATCAATGATGTGCATCTGGAAGTCCAGTGGTGGAAGCTAGAAGTCTGAGCTGCAGGGGTGGACAATCTATACCACAAGGCTGAGGGATCTGTGTTGGAACCAGGAAGCAATGCTTGAGGCAAAGACCTGAGCTCCCCTAAAGAGAACAGCATCCTTCCTGGGTAACAACGAGGAACCAAGCTCTTCCAATAATAACAGTGGAGTTCACATCAGGAAAACCAGCCGTGGCAAACTTCTTCAGGAAAATCAACAGCATGCAATCTTCCTCTCCTGTTCTCCTTTTATGTCATTTGGTAACAACTCTCAGGTAGGTCTTCCATGCCCAGAAGCATGATGACTCAGTTCATTTGAACTTTCCAAGTTAGTTATTAGTTAATCCACCATGGACTTTATGTTGTATTATAACATGACAGAAAAGCTGAAGGGGAAGAATGTATATACAGAAGACACAAAACACAAGAGGTAGCCTTGCTCTATAACAACCCACTCTTGAAATAATTGACCCACTCTTACAAGAACCCATCCCTGCAAGAAAGGTATTAATCCCTTCATGACAGCAAAACCCCCATGACCCTAATATCTTTAAAAGGTCATCACCACCTCTCAACACTGTTACAGGAGGGACCAAATTCCAGCATGATTTTTGAAAGAGACAAACTATATCCAAACAATAGCAACAACCTTCTTCCATGCTGCATGTTTTCGTAGTGGAGTTTGTATTTGGTTATGACTCAAAAGATTGTCAAGAATTCTTCAAGCATAGAAGGAGGGAAAGGCACTGAGAAGATGAATGTGATTGGAACAAAGGATACAGGGATGTGTATGAGGCTGGAAGTAATGGAAATTAAGTCTAGATTCTATACAGCCTTAATCACTAATTGAACTTGGGTTTTACTCTGGAGGCCAACATTGCTCAGAAGATTAATCCTTGTAGATGGCATTCAGTACTCCAAGAGCAAAGAGTTTAATAAGTTGGGGGATTTTGAGGCAAAATTTCTTTTTAAAACACAAACGATTAATTTTAGAAAATTAAAAGTTCAAAGAAGTCCTGCAATGAAAAAGAAACCTATTCAATTCTGTATGAAGGTTAATCAAAAGTTAAGCTTTTTTTGCAAGGAAACTATCCCGACTACCCTGACCCTTCAATATGTATTAACATTTACAAGAACAATTTTCCTTGGAGCTTGGGACTTGCTACTCTCTGCTATGAAAGTGATAGTAGGGCTTTTACTTCGCTTTGCTTTGCTTTTAATTAGGGAAGGGACAGGATCTTGTTTTTAGAAAGATCATATTGGAAATGGTATATGGAGATAAGGGATATGGGCATTAGGAAAAATAGTGTAGTTGTTCACATATGAGACCATCATCTATAAATTAATCATTTTAAAGAGTAAGGTTGACAAGTTCCTTGCGTAAAGCTCTTTGCTGACAACCCCTCTGAAAGTTATTGACAAAGCATTACTCCTGGCCTGGCCCCTCCCTTGATCTCCAGCTCCAGCTCCTCTATAAAAAGTCCCAAACAAACAAATAAAATCCTCTAAACCGGCAGGTCATACACTCCCTTCAGCTGTTCTTGACTAAGCTCTTCTCATTGGCTGAAATACAGTTTTTCTTCAGAGATCCTGTCCATTTTTCAACAGTCCTCTCAGAGGTCAGCTCCTTTAGCACTTTTCAGACCCACCCAGGACTGTGCGGTATGCCCTGCCCCCACCGCAGTATAGAGCAACCATTGTCTATAACACCAATGTTTCTGTGGAGTACTTAGCATCCAGGGCTCTAAAATGCAAATTTCTTCCAGAAGCTATGCCTATAGTCTTTGTCATTAAAGACCTACCAGCTAACACAGTCCCCGAGGTAGGTGGCTGATGTTATTTGAGTGAATATTGTGAGATGGAAATTAACAACAGAAAAGAGGAGAGACTCAAGAGAAATGCAGTAGGTAGAAAAAACAGGTTTGGGCCTGGAGGCTGGGAGAGCTACAGGACCCCCATGGCAAGCTGAAGACCTCAGGAGCAGGAGTTTTGGTAGAGGGGGGAGATTAATTTTGTTTTAAACTTTCTTCTTTTTGAAATTGTTAAAGAAATGAATAGATCTTAATTACACAGTTGGATGAGTAATACAAACATGCTGAGTTTGTGATGACTGTAAGACCTCTCGCTGAAGAGGTTGTGAAGACAGTCAGCATATGTATGGAAGGAGAGAGTTTGCTGCAGGAGATTATACTCGGGGAGTCCTTGGAGAATTGGGCCAAGTGCAGATGTGGAGGCCACTGGGCAGGAGAAGCAACTGAGAGCTGGTTCCACCTCTGGCCTCTGGAGCCCTCTCACTGATCGCTTAATGTCTTCTAACTTTGACTAGCTTCTGATTTGGGAATGGGTTTCCATTCTGTTGTTTGTTTAAGATGTAAAAGTGTTAGAAAGTGTATAGGAGAGTAGGAGGGACATAGAATGAGATGATCACCATTAATTAGGACTTGTGTTTTGATCTACATAAGCACATACACTCAGGAAAGCAGCGTTTCTTCATTCACTCATGACTAGTCAGTAAATCACTTCCTGAGTGAGTGATGGGGTTCTTATCCCCTGTGACTGTGTTTACCACATGCCACACATGAGGAAAGAATTCTGGATTTTTGAGACAGGGTCTCATTATGTAGCTCTGGCTGGTCTTGAACTTACTATGTAACCCAGGCGGACCTCAAACTCATGGCAAACTTCCTGCCTCAGCTTCCCAAGTGCTGAGATTATAGGTGTGTGCCACCATGCCCCACCTGGGGAAAGAGTTCTGAGATAAACAAAAATGACTCATAACCTAATATGAAAACTGAAAATCGAATTAAATATGCTGTTGTTTAGCTCCCTGAGGCAGCAATCATTTATTAACATGTCCATTAGACAAATAAAGTCTCCTTCTTAGAGGTCAGCATTCATTTCTCGACACAGTAAATTTCATTTAATTAAATGTATTGGAAAAATCCTCTTGGCCAGAGGAATTGTAGTGATGTGCTGGGAAGGAAGACTCTCTAGCTTAAAAGTCTGGAAATCTTTGGTTCTTCTTCTAGTTCTCTGTGACCAAGGGTAAGTCACTTAGTTCCTCTGAGCCTCAGGCTCATCACTGCAGAAAAAGTTAACCATGAATCCTACATTCAGCAAATACTTTCCAAATTTCTACACTGCTCCTGGTACTGACCTGGTTAAAAATCCCTGTGTAGACTTTTTTGTTTGTTTGTTTTGTCCTTGGCCAGGTAGTCATTACTCAATTCCAAAGCATGTCTGCATTGTTTTCTGTCACAGGGTGGAAAAGTGAGTACCACTCAAGTTCTTTATAGGGGTTGCATTCTTGCTGTGATGACTGGGTGTAACCATGCCAAGCTGGTGAGGCAGAAGGGATGCTACCATTGGAGTTGAATAACCCTAGATTCGGGTCCCAACTCTGCCTCACTTTGTAGTTTATGGCCTGGAATGCTAATTTAGGTTCTCTGAGCCTCATTTTTCTTTGTTAGGTGGGTGGGAAGAATGAGACTCACTTCCCCATGTTGTTTTGAGAAGTAAGATGATGTGAGTGGAAGCATTTGGTTCTTCATTTCCCTCTTGCACTAGGAAGCCTGAGTTGCCCTGCACCTTCCTTCACCTTGGACATTCCAAATATCCAAGCCACCCGCCTCCTCACAAATCAGTTTACAAATAGTCCCTGGAACTTGGAGGACTGAAGTGGCCCACTTACCTTGGTATACCATCAACATTTCCCTCATTTTATTTCACTTCATTATTTCATTTCATCTCTACTTGACATTGGGCCCATTTTATTTCTATAGTCTAAAAGCTGGGAATGTGGTTTCTAACAAAATTTTAGCTCTTGCAACACACTACGGGTGTACCAGGAAGGAAGTTTTTATTAAATTTTATTGATAATGCCTCTAAACGAGTATTTCCTTATAGACCATGACAGCTGAAAGGATCTAGAAATTCTTCCTGTATACGCTTAAGATTGTGAAGATGGGTTGGGTGATTGACCACCTGCAGGAAACATGGTGAGTTAGAGGCAGATTGATAGATAGGTCTCTTGATCACATTCATAGTCTAACTCTCTTCCCCATACCCACAGAACCCTTCCAATCCAAAGTTATTTTAACTCCTTGTATCTCAAAGAATCTGAAAACAATTTGCTTCATCCATATGGTTCTCCTTGCTTCTCAGTGTTGAAAGACATTCATTAATTTAGACCTCTTCAGTGACTTTTCATGAGATTCAGTGAGGTAAACTCTGGCAACACGAGACATAACAGAAACCACAAAAAGGCCAAAAGTATGTAGCAACTCAAATTAAAGCTCAGACAGAATGTGCATCATTGGCAAAGGATGAAAAGACTTCAGGAGTCTTGGGTGGAAAGTGGACTGCTGCCACTTCAGTCTAAAGAACTGCGATGCCACGAGGATCCCATGTGACACTCTGGGCTTTGAAGTTAATTAGGATCATGAGCAAGCAGCTGTGACATAGACAGCTCTGGGGGCAGCGGAGGCAATTGTTGGTGACAGCACAGGCACATCTTTTCCTTGCCCCTCCTCCCTTCTTTTCCTTTATTCCCAAACTTATCTTGAACATTTTGCATATGCTATGCTCTGTAGATCCTTAACCCTGACCCCCAAAGAGCTGGATTTTGTTTACCCTCTTTGGTCTCCCTTCAAAAGCTTACCTCTCCTTCTTACTCATACCTCCATCCTTTGCCCCTTTGTCTTTTCCTCTCCTTCACTGCTCTGCTTTTTTCCTCTGATGTGTTTTTTTACTTATACCCAGGCATTTGTGGTCCCCTGGCCTATGAGATGTAGATAACAGTGCCTTCAACTCCTGGTTGCATGCCTGGTAGAATTCCAAAGATCTTCCATGTTTCTAAAAACCTCTCTGAAGGCTTTTATTTCCTATGACTCCAAATTGTGAACTTCCCTGAAATTTGTTTGGTTCACAGGTCATTTCACCCTTATCACAATCATCACCCACCAAAGCCCCTTACCAGCAGACTCTGACATGAAACTCTGTGCTCTGCTTGATTTCCACAAAATTTCACAAAAACAAAACAGTATTTCAGTGATTTGAATGGTATCCTCCCAAAATTCATGTCCACCTTGACCACTGGAGTAATTTTATTTGGAAGTAGAGTCCTTGCACATGTGACTAGTCAAATTAAGATAAGGTAGGTCTAGAGTGTGATGAGCCCTAAATCCACTGGTTGATGTCTTTACAGGAAGAGGTAAGGACACATAGAGATGCACAGAGAAGAAAAAGCACTTGTAAAAATGGAGGCAGAGTTGGAGTGATGTAGCCACAAACTAACGAACACTCAGGATTTCTAGGAAGAAGCAAGGAAGGATCCTTCCCTAGAGCTCTCAGAGAGAGAGAGCATGGCCCCGGTAACACCTTGATTTTGAACTTTCAGCCTCCTGAATCATGAGAGAATAAATTTCTCTCACTTTAAGCTACCCAATGTGTGGTACATTATTATGATAGCCCTAAAGAATGAACACACATCATACTGGGTGTATTATCAACCTAACCTAGAATCTGAGATTTGGGGTGGGATAGAGAGAAATCTGCATTTCAGTTCTTCATCCTATAGTTCTACTGGCTCACTCTTTCACCACCTACCATTACCATTCTCTATTTACCTTCTCTTCTTTCCTTTTTCCCTTAAGTCTGACTCCACTACATACCATTACTCCTCCCAAACTCAGCTCCCAGTCCATGTTCATGTGAAACCTCCTCCAGAAGCCCAGAAGTCCTTTGCAAGGAGCAGCAACCCTTTCTCAGAAAGGAGATGGGGGCTTAAAAAACTATGCTTAATCCCTGGTACAAAAAAAAAAAAAAGCTATGCCTGTCTCCCTTTGGGGAGGAAAAATTCCTTCTCTACTTCCTGTCTTTCAGCCCCCCAGAGACAATGGGGTACTCATATCCTACCCCTTAGGATGCTCAGGGTATGAATGATAGAAGTTGAGAGGGACCCATCTGTCCTTCCATCCGTCTAGGATGATTGGATTGTTTCCCATGTCTGGATGCTGCTCTGAGCACGCTGGGGAGATAGCAAAGGAATACGTGAGGTTGTCCCACCCTTGAGGCTCACTCTAGAAGACCACTCTTAGCTTTTCTTCTTTAAAAGCTTTGTTCAGTTGGTTTGTTCTTTTCCGTCTTTGAATGAGCATGTCTCATATTCTACTTTCTCCTCTGCCTGCTCTGTATTCTGCCCCCACCCCTGTTTATACACTCAGAACTTTTTAAAGTTCTGTCATGTTTATTCTTCCCATTTTAATGCATACATGTTTCTCAGACTGGTGGGACAGTACTTTTCTCTCTAATTTTTGTAAGAAATAAAGAAAATCAAACCTAAAGATTAAATAAGCCCCAGGACCGTTCCCTTCCTGCAAGCTCCATGGCTTTCTTAATGTGGAGCTGTAGCCTGTAGTCTGGAAAATCCATTTTAGGTAAGCTGGCCATCTCTTTGTTTGAGGAAGGGCTCTGGATACTTCAGCTTGACTCCATTCTGAAATCATGCTGTGCTTTAAGAATAGATTTTTAGCCTTCTTTTAATTAAGGTTATTCATCAGTTTGAAGAACTCTGTATTTTGACTCTGGCTTCAGAGAAATAGTCTTACTAGGTTACACGAATATTTTGAAATACAGTCCTTACTTTTTTTTAATTCAATAAAAGTTTGCACAAACAATGCATCCCACAGGAGAAACTTATGCCAGATCCCAGATGTTTAACACGTTTGCTTGAGATATTAGAGTTCATGGCCTCTTGTGCTTATTAAACCAAAAAATATAAGCCCGTAGAAATAATTTTTAATAAGTAAGAGTGCCACAAGATCAGGCTGAATTCTGGGCAACTATAGTACTTCAATAACCTTTTTGATCACAGATTGTGTGTGTGTGTGTGTGTGTGTATAATTTTTTTAAACAATTCAGGCTGATAGTTCAACATGAACTCTCCATTTCAATTCAACTGATCTCCACAGAAAGATCAAAGATCATTTTTCTAGTCCTGACCATGATCTCTTTAGTTCATAATCACTCACTTGGGTCTACCATCCAAAGAGCCAGTCATGTATTAATGAGTCTCGGGACTCAGAATGCCGTAACAGTAACCATCTACAGACACTGATGGTGCCAATCATATGCTGATTTCCTTCTATACACTTTATCATTTAACCCTCATATTCATTACTATTCATTCATCTCAGACCACTTCCTCTCTCATCTTGATTCTAATCGAACTAGTTGATATCTCTCTCTGCTTCCACCTCACTCTCTGCCCCTTGCTGTCTAGTCTCAACCCAAAAGCTAGAGCGATCTACCCAAAGGTCACATCTCTTTATGTCATTCTTCTACTCCAAATTTCCAATGGCTTGTCAGTCTACTCGGAGTGTTTACTTTCATTTTGTTGACAGTTCCAGTGATAGGACCCCGGACCTCACATACTTAAGCAAGAAGTACAATACCAATGAGCTATACTTCCAGCCTGAAACTATCTCTACAATGGCCCAGGTAGTCTCCAATACCCCAAACCCTTCCCCATGTTCCTCTGCCCTCTGTTTCTATCCTTTTCTTTTTCTTCTCTTGCTTCTGTTGCCCTGGCCCTCTCTCTCATTGTTTCTTAAACATGCCCAGCAAGTTTCTTTTCTATGGTTCACTGGTCAAGCAAAAGTTAAAAACATACATATTATGTGTATGAAGGCAGGAAAGTAGGAGGGAATTTGCTTTAAATGATTAATAAGTCAGTGACCTTTTGGTGGAAAGGGGAGAATCCAAAGTCAATAAAAGTCATTCCCCCTCATAATCTTTGCTATAGGAAATTCAGCCAAAGACAAATTTCCCTCATAAATTAAAAAGGTTAGGCTAGTGAAGCAAAACATTTTTATCCCAGCAGAATATGCCTGTTAGGAAATTGTTCATTTTCACCCACTGCTGTGGGCTTTACATCATGGGCATCTAGTACCTGTAATTGACATGAGCGATGATATCTGAAATCTCAGGCTATTTTGAGTAATCAGAAAAACATGTTTCAGATAATTTGGAAAATACTTTTTGAAGCACTAAACTTTTAAAAGAACTTTAGCCATTTTTAGTGAATATTAAAAATAAAAAACATTGACAACATTTTGTCTTAACTAGACTATACCATGCACAAAGTTTTAATTGATGATGATTCAGGATTTTCATCAAGAATATCAGTAAGTGCACTCTTCCATGTTACAATACATGTGTAGGACTGTTTGTGCCTACTCTGACTGACCACTGTGGGGCTCAAGTTCTCTCGTCTCCTTTGTATAATTTTACACATTCATTTGGGGAAGGAAGGAGGAACCAAAAATGGGCAATTTGCATACTTAGAGTTTTACAGAAGTATGGTAGTACTACAAAGAAAAAGGTAAGATTATGTGCTAATTACCAACGAGTTGGTTTTTAAAACCTCCTTCTCCATTCTGATGCTGCTACAGCAGCATCCACCAACTCCGGAGCATTGGCCACGTAAAGTACTTGGAACCACAGAAGCTTTGACACATTGTTTGGACCAAACAGGGAAAGAACAAACAAAGAGAAGGGGAAAGATACTGGGGGGAAAATTCTATTTATTTTATAACTTGTTTTACTTTATAACTTGGCTTCATGATGCTGAAATTGCCATCCAGACCAAGGCAAACTTGACCTGCCAGTGCAAATCTTTCTACCGATGTAAGGTGGTTTTGAATAGTGATTTCAAACATACAACTTGCTTCTTTGTGTTTTTTTTCTTACATTTATCATATATTCATTCAGTACCTATACCTCTAGTTTAGGCCTTATGGTAGACATTAGGAATGCAAAGATGAATGCCCCCCCCACATTTTCTTAATTCAATTGTCAAAATGCCCCTGAGCAGTTGCTAAAGCAAAGATTATTTCCTCAATTTTAGAGGACAGACATTAAGGTTTGGATAGCTCTTTACACAAAAAAAGTTAAAGACAGAAGTTAACCTCAGTTTTTCTGGTTCTAAATCACATTTCCTCATTTCCCAGTGTTCCAAGCCATAAAAAAATACAAGAGGCAAGAATTTAAAGCAAATTGAAAAGTATGAAAATCACAATCAAATGAAAATGTCAAGATCTCCAATCCAAAGAATCATAAAAACCACACATGTAGATCAATAGAACAGAACAGAGGATACAGAAACAACCTCGGGCACATTTAGCTACCTGATCTTTGACAAAGTGGCCAAAAACATACCCTGGAAAAAAGATAGCTTCTTTAGCAAATGATACCAGGAAAACTGGCTCTCAACTTGTAGAAAATTGAATCTAGATTCAGATCCCCTACCATTTATTAAACTAAAAGTAAAATAAATTAAAGGTCTAAATGTTAAAGCAGAAACACTCTTTCAGAAAATAAAATAAATAAAACTCCTGAAGACATAGGCATAGGCAAGGGCTTTCTGAACAGAACCACAATTACAAAAGAAATATATGGAGATTCTTCAAATGGGATCATACCAAATTAAAAAGTTTTTGTACAGAGGAGGAAACAACCAACTGAGTGAACAGACAGCCTACAAATGGAGAAAAAAAAATTGCCTACTATTCCTAGGGTAGAACTAATATCTAGAATAAAGAACTCAAAAAATTAGACCTCCTAAAATAAAAGACCCAATCAAAAAACGGGCAACTGAAATGAATAGACACTTCTCAGAAGAAGAAGTACAAATGGCCAATAAATGCATGATTAAATGTTCATATTCTCTGGCCATTAGAGAAATGCAAATTAAAACAACACTAAAATTCCATTTTACTCCAGAAATAATGGCTATCATCAAGAAATCAAATAATAACAAATGCTGGCAAGGATGTAGGGGAAAAGGAACTTCTACATTGTAAACTAGTACAATCATTATGGAAATAAGTATCTTTTTTTTACATTCCTCAAAAAACTGAAACTAGAAGCTTCATTTGACCCAGCTACTTCCTTTCTAGCTATCTTTCCAAAAGAGTTAAAGACATCCTATTTCAGTGATACATGCATACCCATGATTGTAGCAGCACAATTCATAATAGCTAAACCTTGGAGGTAGCCTATATGTCTATCAACAGATGAATGTATAAAGAAAATGTGGTATTTATTCATGATGGTATACAGCTCTGCTATAAATAAGAATAAATTTGAGTCACCTGTGGGGAAAATGGGTGTACCTTGAGACTATGACGTTAAGTGAAATACATCAGGCACGCAAGCTTTATATGAGAAATTCTTTTTATTGGGAAACTCTCTTATATGAGAAATTCAAAATATAAATAAAGAGCAAAATAAAAGATAATAGGAAGACAAATCTTTTGCAAGTGGACAAGGCATAAGAAATGGAGAGAAGTGAGAGGGGAGGAGAGAAGAAAAGGATGAAAAAAGAGTTAAGATGTATTGTGTACGTGAATCAACTTCTCACGAGGAATATAATCATTATGTACTGTAAACATATACTAGTTAAAAATTTTTAAAAATTATAGGTTAACAACAACAACAGCAACACTAAAGTATCTTATAGGGGCACAATATTTTCAGTATTTATGCTGAGACTCTTGTGGCTAAGCATAAAATATTAATCATGGATTAACCTGAGCAAAATATGTCATTTATGGACATAACTAGTATGGTTTATGTATTAGTACTATGGAAAATATAGGGATGCAGGTTATCTCAAGAATGAATGCAACCAAGAAATTTAATGACTTTGAAATCATTTTATTTTATTTTATTTTACTTTATTTTATTTTGCTATGCCATGAAATCGAACCCCAGGCCTCATGTGTGCATGCCAAGCAAGGACTCTACCACTGAGCTATACTTCTAGCTTCTTGCACTATTTCTTATCTTTTTTTCCCTCAGCATAACAACTTCTTTTTCATTTGTTGCAGATTTACTTCTACTAGAAGATATGACCGCCAAAATATCTTCTATCACTGAATGATAGTTCCTAGTTACAGTTGAAAAAAATTTGAGGGAAAGATTCTGATTGACTCATCTTGGGCCAGATGACTTTGCATGAGCCAATCAACTCTACCAGGTGAGTGAATAATGGGAAAACACAGTAAATTTGGTGCAGAGGAAGAGTAGTTCTCATAATCAGACTGAAACGAGATGTCTACTCTGAGCACCTTAAACTTAATTCATAAAATCGTTTTATCCCAAGAAAATTATTTTCTAGGAAAATATTTTTTCCCCAAATTAATCCACTTTTTGGAAATGAAATATTTGCTTAACTCCATCACAATGTTATTAATCACAATGTGTTCAAAAGAATCAACCCAATTCCAAAACATATAAACAGGAAAAAGCCATGTAGAAGAGTTAAAGAATCCTCATTAACTTTGGTAGTCACCAATCCAGGAAGTGAGGCAGGAAGGCAGAATTTGGACATGGCTGGAAAACTGGTGAAAGGTGTGGATATGGTGATTGTGTAGAAGTGCTAAGCACACAACTATGACTGCAACAAAACTGCATTGATTTTCAGTGTTGACTGTAGGCATCTTAGAGATGCTCAAAGGAAGAGTACAGAAACTCCTGGAGCAGAAAGGTTATTAATCTTCTGCTCTCCTCCTTTCAGTTTTCTTTATTTTAATTTATTTAATTTTATTTTATTTTGTTTGTAGTTCATAATGTTTGCATTCCTTGCGGGGAATTGATACCTGCACATAATACATCATATTTCCTTTTATTCATCCCCTTCCCTTCTCTCTTTCCTTACTCCTTTCATTTTTCCTATGAGTAGACAGATCCAGGGAGGAGTAATTCTTCTGACACTATCATGAAGCCTTAGTTTCTTCATTGGCAAAAGTGAGAAAAATAATGACATCAATCTTTGTATGTAAAGAAAAGGTCAATGGATTTTGAATGCAGACTTTTGAACCCTTTGAAAATAGACAATCTGTACAAAGCCAGAACCCTTCTTCTAGTTTAATCAGGACAATCTCAATCTTGTGGATTTTCTCCTGATTATCACATACCTGAACTGGTGAGAACCTGAGGGTTTCTCATCTACCCAAGCCTTTTTTCAAAGGTCTTTGACCAGTGAAATGACTTTTCCAACATCTACTCTATCCCATATGTAGCAGCAAGGTGGTTTGGGGAATTTGATCTAGACATAAATGGTAAGCCTGACTGATCAATGTTTTATCTCATCCTCTTTACCAGATTGGCACAAAAATGAGCATGTAACCCAATTCTCTGACCCAGAGCTTGAGTCAAAATTGAGACCTATTTGCCTACCGTAGGTCTCCTTTGGTAAGAGAATTGGAAGGAATTCTAGAGTTCCTTTGCTCAGACTCAATTTTTTTTTCCTTCTTTACGTGTGCTCCAGTTATGCTAGTAAGTGCTTTCTAGTTATGTACATAAGGGAAAGAATAAAGAAATCGTTGAACTTTTGTAGTGCTTTGCCCCATGATAAACTCTATCCAATAGAACAAATAAGTGACTATTGTGCTCTGAAGATTCTTCTAAGTATTACAGATGTAACAACAAAATATATGGTTTTCTAAGAACCTAAAATGTAAACAGGAGGCAATGGAAAAGCAACAGAAAGCTACTTAAAGTTAAATTCTAAACAAGGTGTTATAGTTTGATAAAGGAAAGGAGAACACAGAAGAGGTGAGCATCTCCTGAATTTCAGGGCACTTTCCTATCTAGAAGTCACAGCCACAGACACCTTTATGATTATACCAGGGCAAGCATCTGACCCAGAGATGCGCAGCCAGAGACACAAACCTGTGCCTTGTATATGATCTGGCTGGGAAATAGGAGCAGAGCCAATCAGATTCCTCCTCCAGTAATCTGGACCAGGAGTAGCAGTTCTTAGGCGGTAGACCTTGATCTCAGATTTAGTAGATTTGCCATCATGGAACTCACTGGGGAAACAGTTGTGAACAGCATCTTTGAGGTACAGAGAGTCAGGGAAGCTGGTTCGCATTAGCAAGTGTTCAAAAGCTGTCTTCATGGAATGAGAAGCCAAGGGGTGTCTGGGATGCTTTGAGTTTTTCCCTTTCTGAGGTTCACTGGTCAGTTTCCTGAATGTGCTCCCATTATTTCTTTCCACAATTTAGGAATAGGATAAGAATACTATTCTCCACCTTTTACTTCAGCTAATTTGAATGGGTTCCTTGTAACCTCAAAACACTGTCTAAAACAAGTTAAGAATCCATAGAGATGGTGACTTCAACAGGCTTTGAGTAATGAATTGGGTTTATATAAAGACAACTATGGGCTTAAAAGTTTACCACCCAAGTCAGTGGGATAGTAACAGGAGCTTGAGTGATAGAGTTACATACAGTTGTGAATTCAAATTTTAGTTCCTTGACCATTTCTTGATGATCTTATAAAAGTTACTTAACCATTGTGGTGGATTAACGACTGGTAATCAATTTAACACCCAGCCGAACTGAATCAGCGTGGTGCTGAGTATGGCTGGTCCACCTGAGGATTGCTGCCAACAATATTAAAAGGAAAACTGGAGAGGAAAAGTGGTGTTGTTGGTTTGCCTGTTGCCATGGGTTCTCCTGGAGGAGCTTCTTGTGCTGGCTTCCTGATGTGAAGTCAGCTGTTCTCATCATTGGAGGAGCTTGGGAGCTTGTTGTTACTGAGGATGGCTGTGGTACTTTTCAGGGCATTTCTGGTCCTTACTTTGAGCATCGCTTCCTGGCTCCAGTGCAGAATCCTCAGCCTACTGGCACAGATCCTTCATCCCACTGGCACAGACTTCCCAGCTCAGATCCGTGAAACAGATTTGCGTGAGTCATTGTCATGGGCTCTAGGTCTTCAGCTGGACTCATGCAGGATATTGCCGTGGGATCCAGGCCCTCAGCTGGATTCTTTGGGGTCTTTAGTGTGTGGACAGATTGCCTGCACTTTTTTTGTTTGACTCTTTGGGTGACTATTATAAAATAATTCCATAAATTACATGTCTCATATTAAATTGTTTTCCTTGTAATCCCTGACTACAACACCCATAAAGCCTAAATAATACTACTAATTCTTGCAAGGTAGTTACAAAAATAAAAATAAATAAAATATGAATGATTAGCACACTCTTTGGCATGAAGTAGGTCAATGGAGAATGCCAACTATGAATATTACAATGTATGTTTGTATACAAATTTGGATGGATGAAGGGAAGTAATTCTCAACCCTGTTTTCAGTTATGTAAGGTGGCTTTGATTGAAATATTTTGTATTTCCCAATATTTTAAGACTTGTGTGTGGGCGTGTGTACATGCATATTAGTTTGGCAAGGGTGTTGTTTGGCTCCCCTTACCCCTTTGCTATCAAAGTTGTATTCACTATGTTCTCATAAGAGTTATTGTTATTAATCAGGCATGCAGTATGAGAGAAACAGGGGTGATGAGTTAGTCAAGCTGCCAAGCAAGTTCATGTTTTGCAGGAAAGGCCAAATTACTTCCTGAGGGGATGTTTTTCAGGAATGGAAGGGTATGCTTCACTGGTCCTCAAAGACCCTGTCCTGTCCCTTGAGTGCTCGCAGGGCAATATGTTTGTTCTGTAAAAGCCACTTTATGGGGGCTGTTGCCCAGTTGTTTTTAAAATGAATTTGCATTGTTTATTTCTTCTGGTATATGTAACTGACATTAAGTAGGAAATGGATTACAGACCTCCTACATTTCCTCAAAACTGTCCCAATAGCATCAGTGCCTTCATAACCTGGAAGGGTGGAGGAAGCTAGTGAAAGACTGGGAGTGGTAGAGAAAGAAGGAATGTCTGAAAAAATAGGATTATAAAGCATTTTGAGGCCCCCCACTGCCCAAAAAACTCCTAATTCATATACAGACCAATGCATACTTTAATCTAACAAACTAAAGATGCAAGTGTCTTTTAAAAAATGTCTTTGGATCTTTTGTTCATCTGTCAACCACATTTATTCATGAATTCTCCTTATGGACTTGGAACAGATTTAAAGTACAAGGAAGAAAGCCTTGGCATCCTCAGCTGCCTGGAGATCTCTCTGGGCGTACGAGTTTTCCTAAAACTGCTGAAAGCAAAAATTACAAATGGTCATTTTTTTTCACATTTTATTTCAAATAGTGATTTTTAGAGACACAATCAATATTCGTAAACAGCCTTCTGAAGAGTTTTTAAATCTTTCCTCTACTGTGACAAATATTTGGATTTTTATATTTAACCTAAAGGACAAAAAATATCAATTTTACTGAGGGTAAGAAGCTGAATCCTCTAACTTACCACTGGCCCAGTTGATGCTTTCTAGTTACTTGGGAGTCCTGGACACACCAGTCTGAAACTCTGGGGGCACAGTGGAGTAGCAGTACCTCTTCTATCACATCCCAGAAAATCATAGAGGATATGTTAGAGAGATATTACTGTGTAACAAACAATCCCCAAATTTCATGTGTTGTAGCTCATATCTAGATGTCCCTCAAAAGCCTCATGCAGTCATTGGTGGAAGTTTCAAAGGTGGCTGGATTAGGGTGTGTGAATGTGGGTTAAGGGTATGATACTGGGATTAAGGGTATTGATAAGGGAAACTCCAACCTGGATATGAGTGGCACCAATCAATAGGCTTTTAGCCTGCATGGAATATAAAGGGACAGAAAGAAGGCAGGCTCGCTGTTGATGCTGTTGCTGCTGCTGCTGCTGCTGCTGCTGCTGCTGCTGCTGCTCCTCCTCCTCCTCCATTTCCTCCTCCACCTCCCCCTCCTTCTCCTGGCCACCTTTTGCCTGCCATGCTATGATCTGTTTCTCCTATGTGATCCCTGTCTGCCATGCCACCCTGCTTCAGAATCAACCAACTATGAACTGAAATGTCTACAAACTGTGAGCTGGAATAAACACTTCCTCCCTTTAACTTTGGGTGTTAAACATTTTGTTTCAGCAATGAGAAAAATCATTAAGACACCCTAGCATGAAATAACAATCATTCATTATTTCTCAAATATCTTCTGGTCAGCTTGAGATTACCTGATCTAGGCTGGGTTTATCTAGCATAACCATGCTTCATGGATCTCTTGCTCTTCTTGGACTCAGGCAAATTTAGCATTGGTAGAACAAAGGAGGACAAGCTGAGAACCATGAAGTGTCTTAGGCCTGAGCTCAGAACTTGAACATTGTTACTTCTACCTCACTGTGTTGACCAGAGAGAGTTATACAACTGAACCCAAAATCAAGGAGCAGGGAAATATCCTCCACCCTTTAATGAACTAGTCATGGCAAAGGGCACGGATTGTGTAGCACAAAATCATCAGGCCAATACTGTAATCTACTACAGAGAAGGGTTATGACCAGGATTATGCCTCTTGTGAGTGGAACCATACAGCTCGTCCACATCTGTGACAGGTCAGCATCTTCTTTGGTATTGATGACAGCGCTTACAAATTTGATGCTCAATGTTCCTCTTAGTCCTCCTCATTTGGATTCTATATCTCTCCCTAGGCAACTTTTTGATTATCATTTACCTTCCTGTTCCTGGAGGCATAGTGTTTGGGCTAGAAGATGCAAATATCTAGGTACTACCTCAATTCTATTTCTCATTCTGTATCAATACACAGGTATCTTATTGTCTCCTTTAGTGAGCCTGACAGAGCCTTCTTCACAAGAGATATTTACTTAGTATATTGAAGTGGGAAAGAAGCAAGTTTCTCAGCTGGGAAAGCTGAAAATCAGTTCTCCTATCATAAGCTCTATCTTGGTAAGGCGATAGGCAGCCAATCATCTACCTCTCTTGGGGAAATCTCCACCATGGTGTAATTTTTTTACTCAAATTTCTTAGTTCCAATATATAACCCCAGTATTTTTCCTTTAACAGCGGAAGGGAAGGTAGGACATGCCACATAATCTTCCAGTTGGGCAGCTAAGCCCATGGATAGTGTTTCAGTCAGGGAAGCAGGACCACCAAAATAGTGTTAATATAGGAATGATATCTTACAGAATTGTGATGTGGAAATCTGAAAGTAGGATTCAAGGACCAAAGTCACCGGACAGTCCTCCTGATGATTTGGTACAGGTAGACTTGTGAGGTCAGAATTTGCAGTGACTCTAGGAAGCCAAGCACACCTAAGTGCTGGACCAGCACCCAAAGGGAAGCTGTCGAAATATCTGTGGATAAGCATCACCTCTAAGAAAGGCTCCCAGCAAGTTCTGGATGTCTTTGACCAAGCTCTGGAGCAGGCCTGGGGGCTCTGGTGGTCAGCAGGGCCAGCAGTTGGGAAGAAGAGCAAGACAGGGGATCAAAGACTTCGGATCTCCTGAAGCCTATTCAGGGAAATCCTTCACTGTTCATGAGAACCTGAGAAGGCCTAACAAAAATGATGTGATGGCTACTTGATGTTTCATTTTTTTGTAAAGATGTCCACAATCATATCAGGTCACCATGCAAGAGAGAACAAAGACCCGTGTATCTATAAAGATTTTTTATCCACTTGGAATAAATAAAATTTCTATGACTTTACTGTCTTCTTTGATGAATTTTTATATTCCATGTTTCCTATACAATGCTAGAGCAGGAGACAAAATTTTCTCTATGTTTTTTGTAATCTATATGTCATCCTTTATGACAATGTTAATCAGGGTAAGTAAAGCTGGCTTGCTACTAGAAAAAAATTCCCCACATACTAGTGATTTAATAGAGAAAGATTTCTTTTCCTTACTTCACAACCCAGTTGAAGTGGGTGGGAAGTGGAAAGAACTTTATTCCATGAAGTCACTCCATAACAAAGACTTCTCTCATGTGGTCACACTGATAAGTTAAGCAATGGCAAGCATGATTCAGGAATGTTCCAAAGTTATCAAGGAATGAGAAAAGGGAGAGAGTGAAGTTTCCATGTTCTAGATCCACAAGTGGAAATATACTTCTTCTGTTCAAATTCTGCTAGTCATATGACCTTACCTGGATACAAAGTCAATGGGGAAAGCTGTTCAACTTAGTGCCCAGGAAGAGAACTTAATGTTTGGCATGCAACTGTAACACTGTTGCAATGCTACTTTCTCTTCAATGCAAGTATCTGAAATAGCACCTGTTAGACTGCAAGCTCTCAAAATTGTCTGCTGAACAAGTAAATGAATAAATGAATGGCTACATACAGGATTCCACTGTTATAATTTCTAAGGCACAAAATGGAAAGGAAATAATTTGGAGGGAAGCAGACATCTACCACCTCCACTGTAGTCATATGCCCCTTTATATTTTGAAATTATCCCATATGCACTCTAGGAATTCATGTTCTATTGAAGACTGTCTTTATTCATTCAATAAATATTTGAGTGCATGCATATACATCACATAGCATAGTACCTGACACACACAAGGCCCTCAGAAGCCTTGCAGTCCAAAGTCCAGTTTCACATCTTGATTCTACACTTGTGGACTACTTGGTGTTTGATCTTTTTCTTTTTTAACTGTAAAATGAGGGTGATAGCATGTACATCAAAATTGCCAGGTTTAAATGAAATGACTTGTGAAATCTTTGTGTAAATAAAAGTACAGAACTTTGCAAACAATGGTGGTTAGTTACTAAAAGTGAATGTAGTAGGACTTTCAAGCAGGGTTCATCCAAATACATTGAAATATTAATGCCCAAGAATGGTAACAGGCATTTCTCAGAAAGAGAGCTTTGTGGTCAAATTTGGGAAATGGAGGATCAGGCAAAGTAAAACATGGCTGTTGGGCCTGAAAGATGCTAATGTGCATCGTAAATCTCAAGGAAAGCAAATAAGTATACTGTATCTTTTTCCCTGAATTAATGTGATTTTGAGATCGACCCCTACCCCTACCCCAACATCTCTGGAGCCTTGAGACTACCAGAACTCACTAATCCTCTCCAAAACGGAGTCATTTATCATCAGATAATGTAGGAATTCATTCGACAATTGTCCGAATATAGAGTTGAGATGTCTGCCATAGGAGGTATAAAGGAATAGGGCCAGTCAACCTGTTGCCCAAGTTAGAGAAGATTCCAGCGTAGATAGAAGGCACAAGGTGTTGTCGCGGATACGCTTAAGTATTCAGCAACAGACAGAAAGCAACAGAAGTGAGGAGAAACGGGCTGATTCTCAAACACTGTGTGGACCTTTAATAAAAACTCTAAAAGCGACAACACAAGGCAACTTCTTCGCTTCTAAGAAAAACATGGCAGGACCATCTCTTACAAGAAAGGCTTCTTGGTCCCCAGTTCAGGTAAGTTTATCAAGTCAATCACTTCTGTAAGCTTTCTACTATAGGGCCCAGCTCAAAAGTGAAGAGCAGAGGAGTCACGGGGCGAGAAAGACCTAGTGAAGGGGAACAGGCCTGGGAAGGGGCGGGGCGATCTGGGGAGGGGCGGGGCGAGCCTGGAAAGGGGAGGGGCGTCCGGGGGTGGGGAGAGCCTGGAGAGGGGCGGGGCGTTCGGGGCGGGGCGAGCCTGCGAGGGCGGGAAAACTCTGGCCGCGGGAGGAGGGTACCTGAGCAGAGCCGGCGTTGCTGAGGGGCGGGTCCTCGGGCGCCGCCGCCCTAGGTGCCGGTTGGGCCCGGCCTTCCCTCCCGCGGAGAAAGCACCGCGCCCAGGACCTGGAGCAGGTAAGCGGCCGCTGGGCCACCTCAGCGCGGCTAGCAGGCGGCGGGCGCCCGGCGGGAGAGGAGCCGGCGCGGCGCAGGTGCGCTTCTCCCGGCGAGCGCTGGGCCTCGACCGCGGCCGCCGTCGTCCTCCGGGACGGGCCCGCGGTGTGGACGCGCGTGGGGCGGCCCTGTGAGAGCGGCGTGCGGAGCCACCGTGCCGGACGGCGCCTTCGGTCTCCCGACACTTTCTCTTGACCTTGTCGCGGTGGCGGGGCCCTGGGCCGGATTCGGGGTCCTCTCGCGACGCCCGCCTCGCGGAGACCTGAGGGAGGTTTGGGGCCGAGCCTGGCCCGCCGCCGAGCGGGAGTGGGCGCTGCGGATTGGCTGGCGGCTGGGTGGTCGGCTCGGCGGGACCCCGCACCGAGGAGGCGCCCTGCTTGCTGCTCCGGCCGCGCCTGCGACACCGGCGACCGATGGGCGCTGGGTCTGGGGGAGCGCAGCTTAGCCGAGGGGTTCATCTGCGATGTTTCAGAAACTTTGGCAGCCAAAGGAGGGTTAAAACATCACTTCCTTCGGTTTTTGCAAACTGCAATTTTTTGTTTTTCAAATAAATCACCTTTATTTTTACTTTGTTAAATTAGTACAATACATATTCGCAGCACAGAATGACTACTTTCATCATAGGGACCAACTGGATTATAGATTTGACTTCTACCTCTTCCATTTTCTTCTTTTCTCTGCTACGGTTTCTTAAAAGTATAGAAAGATAAGAGTATATTACACTCTGTAACATCTGGATGTAGTAGATGTAAGATGCCAAGCCACTGACTCTTCTAGAATATTTATAATAAACCGTGGATTGATTTTGGAATTAAAATATTCTGATTCTCACTGCAGGTAGGCAACTAATAGAGTTGTGTTTTCTCAATAATGTAAGAAAAAAACCTGGAAAATTGATAATTAACAAAGTGTTACTTACTAGTTTAATTTTGATGTGTAAGTTCTTGGTTCTTTTTCTAGAATGAGATGTTAACAGCGCTTGCCTTTGAAAGCTGAGATTTCAGAGGATCTGTTTTTTATCATCTCTTGCGTTTTTGTAGTTTTTGCTAATGATAGTGAGTTACCTTCATAGCAGGGGAAACAAACTGTAATAAAATTTTATTTCTTTTTTAACCTTCCAAGAAAAAGTTTTTAAAATGTCTTCAATTTTGTTTGCTTCACTTGAATTATAATTGTGTATTTATGAACAAAGCTAATAAATTAAGAGTTTAATTCAAGTTGAGAGAAAATCAGTTTGAGATTTTTGTAGGACATCTGACAGAGCTGTCTAGTTAACAGATTATTGGTATCAGGTTTTTTCTGAAGTCAGGTTCAGATTTGTAGATATTTGAGACAGCAGTAGAGTTGTGGTAATTAATTGCTGCAAGGGTGTAAAAACTCTTTAAAGTAAATGTAGAATAAGAAAGAGGAAGATCAAAGATGGGAAACTCTGATCTTTAAGTGATGGGTAGAGACTGTCAAGAGACTAAGGAAGAGCATTCAGGAAAGAGGGAAGCTAGGAGAGAGGGAGGGCCTAGAAGTCAGGAGAGGACAGAAGTCTATCTGGGAGTCAGTCACTTGGTCAGAAGGGTTAGGAAGTTAGAAACTGATCAAGTTGGCTTTGGTAATTAGGAGACAGTCATTGACCAACATAATTTAAGTGGAATGGTAAAGGTAGAAACCAACGATGTTAAAATGTTAATAGAGGGTAAAGAAGTAAAGATAGTGAGCGGAAAATCCGTATTTTGAGAAGCAAAGTTTAGGAGAGACAACAGCATGGTTATTAGAGGGGAGTCAGACTGGAAAGAATACAGATTGTAGAATAGTTGTATGTTACAGTGTATCATTTCTAGCATTATTCCTCTCTTGTAGTTAACTAGCAGGCACCAAGAAGCAAGTAACTAAGTATATTGCTTTATAAATAAAAGTATACCATATGACTTCTATGGCTTTTTACATGTTTATATTTGTTATGTTCTCCCACATTGATGTGGAACTTTTTATTGATACATATCAGTCTGTCATGTGACTTTTACCACAGTTTATCTATCATCTTGTTAATGGATGTTTAAGGTATTTTCAAGCTTTTTTCTTTTTTAAAAAATTTTTACTTTTTGCCATCAAAAGCTGTCTTGTTATGACCATGCCAGCCCATGTTTCTTTGTATCTATGTGCAAGAGTTTTCTAGCATTTTAAATCTAGGAGCAGAATTGTGGATCTTCAGTTTTGCTAGGTAACACTAAATTGTTTTATAAAGTGGTTATACCAGTTTATACCTTCACAAGCAGTAAGTGTTCATTCTGTCCTTTTCTGGTCAACATGTGAAACACTTGTACATTTGTTTGTTACCAAATTTTTTATTTTTGATAGATGGAATGGTAGCCTGAATCCTAATTGGGATTTCTTTAAGTATTGATGATGTAAAACCTTTCATAGTTCCTGTTCTGAGGGATGCCTGTTTATGTCTTTTTACCCATTTTTTATTTGTTTTTCATCTTTAAAAATTGATTTCTGGAAGATTTTTACTCCAGAAAGGAATTCCTTATAAGTTATGCATGTGTCATCTTCTCAGAAGTCAGCTTGTCTTTTTTACTTTCTTTATAGTGTCTTAATGAACACATTCTATCCCATAATGTAGTTGACTATGTCAACTTTTTTTATGACTTGTACTTTGTTTTTCTTCTTTTTTAATGTTTATTTTTTATTAGTAAATGTTTGCAGTACATAATGATTATATCTATTACGCATGACTTGTACTTTTGGCATCTCGTTTAACAAATCTTTCTTTTCCCTGAGATTATAGAAGTATAAGCTGGTGTGTTCTGCTAAAAGCTTTAAAATGGAAAAAAAATAAATGCTTTAAAATGTTGTTTTCCCTAGGGATATATAGAAAATTCCTGTAGCTTTTCAGCTTTGCTGTGAGCCTAAAACTGCTCTAAAAAGCATCTATTAAAATAATATCTTTCATATTTATGTCCTTAATCCATACAGAATTGGTTTTTGTGTGTTGTGTTGTAGGAATTCAGTTTCTTTTCTTTTCTCCATGTGGGTAATCAGTTTTTCCCAATATTTACTGAATATTTTGTTTTTCTTTCCTATCGTTATGTATCATATGTTAGGTTTTCATATATCTATGGATATGTTTCAGAGCTGTTCTTTCTCTAACCCATTTATATATCCTTATCCTAGTCTTATTTGCTTTAGGTGTATAATGAACCCGATACCCACTCATGCATCTTTTAAAACTAGACTTCTTGGCTGGGCATGGTGGTGTATGCATGTAATCCCAGCACTCAGGAAGCTGAGGTTGGAGGATCACTGTGAATTCAAGGCCAATTTGGGCTACATAGTAAGTTTAAGGCCAGCCTAAACTACATAGCAATACCCTGTCTCAAAAAACAAAACAAAACAAAAACAAAAAAAAACCTAGACTTCTCAGATTGTTTAATTTTTTACTTTTTTGTTTTATTTTTTAGTTTTTATTAATATATGTTTGCAGTACATAATAATTACATTCATTGTGGGGAATTGGTACATGTACATAACACATTGCAATTTGGTTTTTTTCTCTTCCTCTCCACCTCCACCCACCTTTTTAAAGCTTTTTTTTTTTTTGGCCAGCATCAGATTCATTTATTGATTTGTTTTATTCAATGCTCTGTTTTGATTAATTTTATTCTGTTTTGTTTTATTTGATTTTACTGTGTCTGAGGAAATGGACAGCTATTGTGACGATAACAAGATATATTTAAGGTAGCCATTGTTGATGACTTGTTGTCCTGTTTTGAAATTATGTACCACTTTTGCTGCTTTGTTTTGATTGGCTTTATTGTATGTTGTATTGTTGGATTTTATTCTCCTTCAAGTAAAAAGAAAACAAAAAAACAGAAACACTAAATCTACTGGAAGAGAAAGTAGGTGGAAATCTTGAAGACATAGAGGTAGGTAGAGAGTTCATAAACAAAAACTAAACTGCACAGGAAGTACTTAACAGAATCAGACATGGGGATCTCATCTTATTAAAAAGTTTTTGTACCTCAAAGGAAATCACCAACAGAGTAAAAGACAACCCACACAGTGCGAAAAAGTTTTAGCCAACTGTCCCTCAGACAAAGGACTTCTATCTAGAACACAAAAGAACTGAAACCCCACCCCCGCACCCCCCCACCCCCACCACCAATTCAAAGACTCAATCCCAAACATGGGCATCTGAGATGAATACACACTACTCAGATGAAGAAGTACAAACAGCATATAAATATATGGAAAAATGTTCAACATCATTGGTCATTTGAAAAATGCAAATTAAAACAGCACTGAGATTCCGTCTTACCCCAGAAAGAATGGCTACCATCAAGAAATCAACCAATAACAAATGCTAGGAAGGGCCGTGGGGAAAAAGGAACTCTTCTCCACTGTTGGTGGGAGTGTAGACTGGTACAACCACTGTGGAAATCAGTGAGGAGATTGCTCAAAAAAGTAGGATTAGAAGCCGGGCATGGTGGCACACACCTATAATCCCAGCACTCAGGAGGCTGAGACAGGAGGATCGTAGTGAGTTCAAGACCAGCCTGGGCTACAAAGTGAGCTCAAGGCCAGCCTGAATGGCATAGTGAGACCCTGTCTCAAAAAGACAAGGGCTGGGGATTTAGCTCAGTGGCCTAAGCACCTGCCTGGCAGGC
>RJWT010003524.1:0-36212 GCA_004365215.1 Cuniculus paca | reverse complement strand
CAGAAAAGAAATGAATGCAGAGACTCTTGACATCACTCCCCAAAGGAGTGGCTCGGCTTGGACCAGGGGCTGCTGGCATGAGCTGTACTGGCCCAAGGAGGCTGGGAACTAACTGTGAGCCTGCGAAGCCCTTGTCTACCAAAACCACAGCACAGCCCATGTACCCAGCTTGGAAACAGAGCCTGCACGCTGTCCTCCTCATCTCTGACCTCCACCTGGGGAGGTGGCCAAAGGCTTGCTGCCGACCTCTGGTTTACAACACTCAGGAGCTCAGGAGTCCCGTTCCTTTCTTTTCCCCTCAGAAGACATTAACCCCAGGCCAGGCCAGCTGCTCTTCTTCCTAACATGAGGGTCCTTGGATGCCATCAGCAGCCATTGAGGAAACAATGGTCCTTTGCTGCCCTGCCATCTCCTTGGGCAGGGACCTTGACCTCTGGGCCCCAAGTAATCCCCCTTCCCTCCCCCATAGGGAGACACGAACCCTCCGTGACCCCAGTCCCAGGCCGCTCGGGACCAAGGGCTGTTGGGCTGTACCATTGAAGTAGCTAGGGATGTCAGCAGGCCGCCCCCAGGCCAGTACTGCGCTGCAGCTGGAGCTCCGAGCCTCTGCCTGGCTGCCCCACGAGTGGACACCGGAGCTCAGGGTGTCCCTCGAACTCTGAGAGGCCTTTGATGGGTTCTGAAACAGAGCAGGTTCAGGCTCAGGAACCGTTGCTGGGCTTGTCTCCTTCAGGGGGAAGGGGACAGGCACACCTGGGCTGTGGAGGGCAAAGCCTGTTTCCATAGGGACTGAGCAGCTCCCCACTATGCCAGCAGCAAGTCCCTTCCTCTTCCAGGCATGCTGTCCCATTCTAATGAACCACAGCCCCCCGGTGAAGACACCTGCCCACAGCCTACCCCTCAGGTCTCCCGCTCCACCTCCCCCAGGACTTCTGCCCATAGCCCCCTTGGTGAGGACCCCTGCCCACGGGCCCCTTGAGAGCAACCTGCCTCATAGCCCTCTCAGCGAGGACCCTCCCCACGGCCCATCTTCCAACCTGTGCCAAGGGCCAGAACCAAGGTGTCCAGCTCTCAGGCAACTCACCTCACTGCTCTCTGACAGGGAGAGGCTGTCGATGCTGAGACACGAGAGAATCTGCTCCTGTTCCTCTAGAGAGAAAGGCTGGGACAGGCTGTTCAGAAATAGTTCTGCAGGAAGAGGGAGAGTAAGGTAAGAGGCTGGCAGGAGGTTGCCACATGGTGGGCCCAGCTTAAGCTGACCTGCAGGCAGGGCTGAGGAGAGTTGGCCAATGCAGGGTGGCAGATGCTGGGCCCTGCTGGCTACCCTACCTATCTCCAGCTGCTGCAGCTCCAGCTCAGGGAGGGTTGCTCTCCGCTCCGGTGGGCTGGAACTCCTAGCTGAGGCCAGGTCCAGGGAGGTCAGAGGCAAGGGTTCCCAGGGGCCAGGGTCCTCCTGGCTCAAGTTCAAAGGGGGAGACTCGCTCTGCTCTGGGGGCTCTGGCGGCTGCCGTGGTGGATGAACGGTCGGGGCTGAGCCTGGGTTGTCTGGGGGCGAGCACTTCCGCTGCTGTGCAGGTGAGGTCTGGGGGCAGGCGGCCTGGTCTCCCAGTGGGTGTCTTGGCTCCTTGTATTCGCCCCTCCAGGGGCTCCTCAGACCTCCCACTGGAAGACAGCATGTGGGAGGTGGGCGCCAGGGCACGGGACACAGGCCCTGTGCCACACAGCATGGCAGGCTCCTGAAGAAGCTGTGCCAGGAATGGGGTGTTTCTGTCTATATCCCACTTTCCTTGTACTATCAGGAGCAAATTCAAAACCACAGAACCACCTCCAGGGGACGCTGTTGGGGGGACTGAAGACAGCTCTGGGGCTGGGGTGCAGCTGGGGGGCAGTAGCTTGCCTCACATGTGCAAAAGCCAGGGCTGGGTCCCAGCACTGCAGAAACAACAAAGCCCCGAGTGCCTGCACACAGCGCCTCTCTCAGCCTGGCCCTCGGCTCAGTGTTTCTGCAGTGCTGTGCCCTGGCTGGGGCAGCTCACCCGCCCCCCAAGCACCTCTACCGCCTTCCTTCCCTCTCTCTCCTGGGCTGTGTCTTCCCCTTTCACTCCTACGACCACTGCCTGTCCTCTTCCAGGGTACCTTCTATTGTGTGCCAGGCGTCACTTTTGATTTGATTGCATTTGTACAGTGTATTTTGTTTGTTTTTTAATTTAAAGCAGCACATTGTGTTCTGGGTCTCCTCCTATTGGTTCCTCCTTTCCCTCGCCCTGTGGCTTCAGCTGAGTCCCTGCTGCTCTACAAACATTGAGAGGCTTTAAGTGCTGGTGGCGTCCCGTCCCTACCATTTCCCGCTCTACTCTCCTTTGGGGAAGGACCTGATTGCAGCCTACCCCCTGGCAGCAGGGGTGCATAGCCACATGATGCCCCTTTGGAGCCGGGGATCCTCTGCAGTGCACTGGGAGTGGCAGGGCTGGGCCTCAGGTCTGCAGCCTGGCAGGCTCTCTCCTGACTGCTCCCAGCCCCACCAGTACTTGCTGTGCCAAGGTTCTGATTTTTCCTGTTGAGTGCCTGGCTTCATTCTGCACTCTGATCCTTTATGGATTTGTGCCTTCCTCACTGTGCTCCCCTCTAGTACAGTCCCAGCACCTCCAACTTCTGGGTACCCTGCATCCCAGATGGGGAGCCCTCCTCCTGCCCTGCCCCTGAAAAAGTAGCCAGCCTGGCGCTCACCTTGCTGCAGTGCCCTGCACACCTTCCCCAGCAGCTCTCTGGCCGATGCACGATGGGCAGGCTCCTTCGTCAGCCCCTCTCGGATAGCCTGGGCTGTGAGAGGGGCACAGGAGGCTGGGATCTCCCTCACAGGCGGAGGCTCACGGGCAATCTAGGGGCCGAAAGACAGCATTCGGGCCCTGTCTCCTCAGCACCGGGCCTTCTGCTCTGTCCTCCCATTGACACTGGGCTGGTGTCTACCACAAGGGCTGGAGGGGTCTGGGTTAGAGCCAGGGCTTGGCTCCTCCTTGAAAGGGGAACAAGGAGCCAGGCGGCAGGATGCTCGTGTCCTATAGCTGGTTGGGAGGCAGGTAGAGGTGGCCCAGGTTACAGGCAGGAAAGAGCTCAGGCCTGCAGTGAGTGCGGAGAACCCTCGGCTGCCGCATCTTCCTGGATCCCCAGATTTGGGTAGCGGGCATTTTAATCAGGATTTCACATTTATGACCAGGCTTCCCCTGGCTCAGGCACTCTCAAGGCACTAGCACTGACCTTGAGGCAGAGCGGCCCTCGGAAATACTGGGTCCAGGGGTGGCAACCATTGAGCATGTGCAACATCATGCAGCAGCTGCTCCAGACGTCCACCTTGGCATCGCAGGGCTTCCCCAGTACCACCTCGGGGGCCATGTGGGTCTCCGTGCCAGGGATGGAGTCACCTGAGGCCAGGATGAGGTGGAAACAGAACTGTAAGCTGGGGGAAAGAGACTGGGAGGCCATTCCTGTCGGCTCCTGTGGTCCCTGGACTGGTTGCAGAGGACGCATGTCACATCAAGAGAGGAAACCTCCAAGTCAAGCCCACAGGGCTCACTCAGCCAGGCACTTGGGAACAGTAACAGAGCATGCTTCATCCACAACACAGGCTTGGCCCTAAAACGGAATGGGCTGGATGCTGACAATTCGGTTGAGGAAGACTAATTATTGCTGTGATGTTCTGGGAATACTAGTCAAGTGGGGTAAAAAAAAAAAACCACTAATAGCAAAAACTTTTATGCATAAAAGACTAGGAATAACAGCACATGTTAACAATATAATTTTTTGCCGGGTGTGGGGGCTCACGCCTGTAATCCCAGCACTCGGGAGGCTGAGACAGGCGGATTGTTGTGAGTTCAAGACCAGCCTGGGCTACAAAGTGAGCTCAAGGCCAGCCTGAACGGCATAGTGAGATCCTGTCTCAAAAACAGGGCTGGGGATCTAGCTCAATGGTCTAAGCGCCTGCCCGGCAATATATATATATATATATATAAGTTTTCTGGTGATTTGTGTTTTCAGTTTTTGGCAGCTCTACTTTCTTCAAAAGATATTAGAGAAAGTTATTTTTGTACTAAAACACTAAAAAATCCACTAAAGCTATTGTAAGGTGGGAGTCAGTGTCCAAGTCGGTTTGCAACACAACCCTTTAACACACACCACACATCAGACCCTGCTGTTCAACCTTGCCTCAGTGCTGAGGACCAGGAATACTCTGGGTTCCAAATTCTTTCCATGTGGGATATCCCCATGTATACAATGATATGCCCTAGGACAGGCATACAAAGGACATTTGTTTATGTGTTATATATGCCTTCTACACACCCCACAATGATTTTTTTTTTTTTTTTTGCAGCACTGGGGATTGAACTCATGACCTTGCGCTTACCAGGCAGGTGCTTAGGCCACTGAGCTAGATCCCTGGCCTGTACCCCACAATGATTTTTACAACATTTTTAGTGTGCCTGAGTTCTGACTGCAGCTTCTCGTGAACTGAGGTAGGGAATTTTCACTTGTGGTATCATGTCACTGCTCAAAAACTTGCATATTTTGGAGTATTTCGGATTTTTCTGTTAGGGATGCTCAATCTGTACTTCTAAAAGACTGCTTAGCCAGGCCTGGTGGGGCATGCCTGTAATCCTAGCACTTGGGAGGCTGAGACAGGAGGATTGTTGTGAGTTTGAGACCAGCCTGGGCTACAAAGTGAGCTCAAGGCCAGTCTGAACGGCACAGTGAGACCCTGTCTCAAAAAGATGAAGGCCAGGGATTTAGTTCAGTGGCCTAAGTGCCTGCCTGGCAAGTGTGAGGTCGTGAGTTTGATCCCTGGTGCTGCAAAAACATAAGATTGCTTTTCCTTTGGTCAAAACAGAACCATTTTATGGTTAATGCTATACATGAAAAAAAGGGCATGAAGTTGTGTTATAGTGGGCTAAACCAGGCACAGAAAAAAACCATGGAATTACATAAATTAGTCATGATTAACTTTCTGGGCAAAAGGAACATGAGAATTCTTTTCTCCCTTTTATACCACTTTGTACTGTATTATTCAATGGGTGGAAATCGTTAAAATGTTCAGAATAATGGAAGTTAAAAAGGCCTTCACCACTACAGTGCCCAGGCCTCGGGGAGCAGAGTAGAGTGGAATGGGGTACGAGGGTCCATGACTGCATTTATGCCCTGCGAGAGCCTTGTGCTAACCTGGGCGGCTGCCAGCTGGAATCTGTGGGTGTCAGGTGCACATGCCACCAGCTCCACAGTGAAAGCACACAAAACATGGTTGATGCCGTGAAAGCCACTGCTGTCATCAGGAGGGCAGTGGGGCTTTACCTGTAATCAAGGACTTCCCCAGGCCACTGGGTCGCAGGCACACAGCATGGCCAAAGTCGCAGAGGGCCGCTCGGTTCCCATCAGTGGACAGGAGCACGTTGTCAGCTGCAGGCGGGCACCCGGCACAGGAGGAAGGGGACAGGTGAGTCACATGGGCCCCATACCACTTTGGCTCAGTGTGGCCTCCAGTGAGCCCATTTTCTGGCTGATCCTACAAGACAGCTGCTGCTCTAGCATTTCGTCAGTAATGAAAGCAGGAGCAACACACGCCACCACTCTGCTCTGCCACCCCATCCTGTCCAGTGGTCAAACCACAGTTCTAGGCAGAGCTTGGGGAATGGCACTCCCTTCCCATGGGCACAGGAGCCTGATCAGGACTTGCTGCTGTGAGACTGACTGGACAGGAAGGTACAAAGAGGAGCCACAGGGACCAGAGCCTCACCTTTGACGTCTCCATGCAGAACCTTTCGTGCATGCAGGTACTCCAGCCCCTCTAATGCCTGGCCTAGGTAGAAGAGGGCCCGGTCCTCTGGTAGACAGCCCTTCTGCTTTATGAGCTGACCCAGGGAGCCACCTAGGAGACACAGGCAGACTGCATGTGGAGCCTTCCCGGCTGCCATGCAAGCCGAGGGCCAGTGGAGGAAGGCAGGCTTTCCCAAAGGCTAAGTGTGGACTGGCTGGAGAGCAAGCCAACCTTGGCAAAACGGTGAGGAAGAATGAGTGGCACTGACACTTTACCTTCTAGCAGCTCCATGAAGATGTTGACCCAAGGACCTTCCCTCACTGCACCGTACAAAGGGACAATTCGGGGCGAGCTCAGTCCTGCACATGCCATCAGCTCTTCTGCCCGAAACACCTCAACCCGCACCTGAAAGGGCCCAGAGGTGGCTTGAGCCAGGGTAAGGGGAGGCTGGGTGCCCACAATACTATTAGGACCTCAGAGCTCCACATGCAGAGCTGGAATGCTCCTGGGATAACAAATGCTTAGGCTGCAGGGAGCCTGGTGTTGCTGGCCTCAGGGACAATGCTTGGTGTCAGGGGCAGTGTTTATACTTGAGGTTCCAGTGCTATGGGTGCAGTCACACAAGCCATACTCCTCACAGCCTCCCTGCATGCTGCCGCCCTCAGGTGCCCAGTACAGGCCCTCTTCCCCAGCCTAGGGGACACTGTGTAGATCATCACCCACATCTCCTCAGAAGCGGGTTCTCCCATCTGCCAGGTGCCTCCAGTCCTCAGCATCCCTTCAGTACTTTTCTTAATTCTTAAAATTAATTCTTTCCTAGAGGACTAAAATGTCCAGATAGGCCTGAGTTTATATTTACTGTCTGTAGCTGCTGCTTCAACATCTGGGGATAAATGTGGTTACTGGGAGGTTTTGCCTGGGCCACTCAGGCCATGGACTGGTGGGCTGGGGACATGTTGCTTTCTATAAGGGCCAGCGGTGTGGCATGGTGGGGGAAGTAGGCCTTGGACACGGCCATCTTGGGCTTAGATCCTTGCTTGGCCATTTACAATAAGGCTGCATATGTCACTTTTAATGTGTTGCCACATGTAAACGGTGGGGACAGTGGCATCTGCCCCAGGGTAGCACAGTTGGTGTCCTGCTGGCCACCAGTGGGCACAACAGAGCCAACTGCAAGAGACATGTCAGGGCCTGGCAGTTGGTTTGAAGACTTGCTGACTGGGCAAACTGGAGCTCTGATGCAGACAGGCTTTTGGATTTTTGCCTATTGGTGGAAAATATCTCTCTCTGGCTAGAGAATATCTGGTTTATTTAACCGACTAATATGAACTTTGATTTTAATCTGCTTCCAATTCTCAAAGGCACTGAACTGATGGGACTAATTCACCAGTAGCACTTGCACTGCCAGTGTCTTTAACGTGAAGCATCCTAGTGTCCTGCAGGATAATTCTGCATGGGAGAGGAACCAGCTCAACCTCTGCTACAGACGGTATCAACCACCTGCTTGACAGGGTTCAGTTCCAGCACCAGTCACGCTGTGCTTGCTGGCTGGGGCATCTTCAGGAAGCTGTGACAGTGCTTTGGGGCTACATGGAACAGCACATGAAGGTGGCGTTGTCTGGTCTGATTTCAAGGCTTGAGAAGCTGTACCTGTGTCCTGTCAGCACTTTGGCTGCTTAAGAATGGAAGGAGAAGTTTTCTTTCAACTTATGTGTCTTGATTTTCAAAGGGTGATAAATTTTAGAATAAAGACATCGCTTGGTTGTTTAAATAAACAGAACTGCTAGAGACTTGGTTTGATCTGAGGTGCCATGAAAAACTGAGATGCCAAGGGCTGGGAACCAAGACAGTACAGGAGTCAGTTTTAACATTGCAGAGATCTGTGTCAGTCCCAACATCTAGACTGATGAGGACAGATTAGCTCAGTAAACCTCAAACAACAGGGTGCCAGGGGTCTGGGTGAGCCCAGGAAGGAGGAGAGTGCTGAGGAGTTGGGGGACGTGCGACCTGGCCTGCAGGGTCTTTGTGCCTGGAGGGGCTGGACCCAGATGGGTATGCTGATGGGAACCGGTATTTAAGGCCCACTAACAGGCCAGGCACTGTTTAAACATTTTCTAAGCCTCAGCTTGACAGTCTGTGGGGTGGGTTCATTACCGCCATTTCAGATGAGGAAGTGAAGACTGAACGTTAACTTGCCCAAGGAATGCAGTGTCACACCGGGTTTTGGGCTGGGGAGGCCAGATTCCAGAGCTGCTTGCTATTATGCCCCCAGAACTTCCTGGCTTAGCCACTGCATGTGGGTATGTATACACACAAGCAGGTGCACCCCTTTTTGGTGGTCCCCGGCCCTTGTTCTGTTTTCATCCTAAATGTGTCCAGGGCCGATGGCTGTCCCACCTTGAGTTGTGTAAGTCTATCCCCAGTTCCTTCAGCTCAGGCCTGTGGGCTCCACCTGTGTCCCCAGGCCTGCACAGAGCAGGTGCTGGGTGACTGCTGGTTTGACTTGGCCAAGGCCACACTATTCTGCACCCTGGGACTCCATGCTTGTGCCAGACACCCTAAAATGAGCAGTTCTTAAGCCTCTTCTGGCCACAGGTCCCTCTGAGAATCTGCTAAGTGGTGTGGACCTTGCCTATCAAAAGTGTGTGTGCCTATACATGCCATGCACATAATGAAGTTCCAGAACCCAGGGGCTCTATGAATCTCCCCAGGGACAGGGATGAGGACTTCCATGCTGACTGTTAGCCCAAGGGCTGTATATAAACTGTTAAGGAACTCCATCCATGACACACATCACATGAAAAATCATAGTACAGAATGATCTCATTTTTTTTTTTTTTTTTTTTTGTGGCATCGGAGACTGAACTCATGACCTTGCGCTTGCCAGGCAGGTGCTTAGGCCACTGAGCTAGAACTCCGGCCCTTGTGTTTTTGAGACAGGGTCTTACTATGCCGTTCAGGCTGGCTTTGAGCTCACTTTGTAGCCTAGGTTGGTCTCAAACTCAAAATGATCCTCCTGTCTCAGCCTCCCGAGTGCTGGGATTACAGGTATGAGCCACCACACCCGGCTTAGAGTCATTTTTTAAAGAACCACATCTATGTATGTTTAAAAAGTCTAAAAAGATTTAAGTCAAATGCCCTTTACCTCTGAGAATGGGATTGGAGAGAGCAGAGATTGAGTATTATTTGATTTGAGCTTGCATTTGTTTGCAATTATGAGTTAAGATCAGAGATAAAAAAATCAAAAAGCCCATCTGCCTTTAACTTTGGTCCTCTGGACAGTCAGCAGGTGACCCAGGCCAAAGGTGCTCTAGAATGAAGACCGAGGAGTGTGGGCATCAGCACCCAGTGTCACATGACCCCCCACCATGGCCTCCACATTGGAGGGGCTCAGGCCTGCTCTGGCCCACGGGCAGCCTGGCTGCTGGTCCCAGGGCCTCACAGGAGCTCGGTGAATGCTCCACCATGGGAAGTCTTTCTCTTGGGGTCTTCTGGCTGAAAAGCCGACAGGATTCCCTGCCTGCTCTAATCTCTGCCCTCTGGAGAAGGCCTGTTCCACCGGTACTCCTAGAGGAACGAGGTGGAACTGTGTGAGTGGATAGCTGGTGCTGGGAAGTCCGTCCTCCTGTGTGGACCTTTTCGGCTAGGCATGGGGATGGGAATGGAGTGTGTGCCCTGCCCGCTGCATTGGGGTTGTTTACCTTGTTGCCTGAGACTCAAGAGTCTCAGCAGAGGGACAGCTGAGAGCCAGTGACTAAGCTCTGGCATTGGGAACCTGACTCCAGGGCACTTCACACTCTCACCCCTCCCAGGAAGGACAGATGAGCCTTCTCCTGTGGCTGGGGAGGAGAACCGCAGCTGAAGGGGTCAGGCTCGTGGAAGGGGATAATCCACGCTGGCAATAACTTGGTGGGTCTTTCTGCCAGTGAGGGTGGGAAGGTGGTGCTGTCATTTGACGCAGTCTGTGTGAAGTCTGAATAACACATGGGCCACCCTGTCGTCCTACCACCCTGAGGCTCAACTCTGAGAAGCCCAAGAGCCTGGCCATGCACAGAGTAGGAGAGGATGATTCACACCGAGCTGGTGTGCAGGGCCTGTCTGAACTGGTGTCTTGATCTTTGATTCCTTTTGGGGATCAGTGTCTCTGACATAAGCCACTTGAAACAATGTCTCTGAGCTTATTCACTGTGTCTGTGGACCAAGAAATTCATGCATGAAAATGCTCCCAGGGTTCTGAGTGTGGGCTGGGGACAAGGTGGCTTCCAATCATGGAGCTGGGCTGGGAGAGGAGCTGCTGTAGGAGCAGGGCTGACACTTGTGTCTTTGGACCTGCAGCAACTGGGGACCTCTGGCTCTGGGCAAATCAAGGAGGGGAGGGAGAGCAGAGGCTCGGCCACTGCTACAACCCCAGGACCAGGTGTCCATCCTTCTTCCTCGGCCACAAGAGTGGTTCAAGGCCACATGCTAGGTCAGATGGACAAGCCTGGGTCCAAAATCTTAGCTGCTTTTCCTTGTACCACCTGGAGGCAGAGTTCAAACGCAGCATCTCCCACCTCCTGGCGTCCATCCTCTAACCACCGTGGGTCCAGGTGCAGGGCACCCCACTAGGTGGCCTGAGGGTGATGGTGAAGCATGAGTTTTGAAGGGCAGACCAGGCCAGGTCATGTCTTCAGGATTTGGCCCTACAGGCCCTGGAGACAGAAATGGCCTGGGTCAGACCCTGAAGCTGCGTGCACACGCATATGCACACTGAGGGGAGCACTGGCACGTGACCACAGGCTCCCCTGCACTCCAGTCGACTAAGAGGCACAGCCACTCCAGGACTATTCTTTTTCTTTTTTTTGGTACCAGGAATCAAACTCAGAACCTTGCGCTTGCCAGGCAGGTGCTTACGCTGCTGAGCTATATCCCCAACCCCCCAGGACTACTCCTGAAAGAAAGCAGAGAAAACACAGTGGTCCTCAGAGCCTGGCCACCGCCTCCCAGCCCAGTGCTTCCAGGCCCACCTTTTTGACGGCACACTGGAAACCTGTCTGCTTGTCCCTCATCCTGTGGACCTCTCCGAAGGAGCCTCTGCCCAGACGGGGCTGGTGTGTGGCCCAATGCACCTCTTCGAGGTACTCGTAATCCACTGGCTTGAGTTTCTGGGTGGCAGAGAGAGGTAGTGTCAGTGGCCAGGGCAGCCTTGGTCTGGGGACCACAATGAAGAAGGCCAGGTCAGCAGCTGGTGGCCCTCTCAGGACTGCTGGGCTGAGGTAGGGCTCTGCAGGGTGGGCTGGAGAGGGGCCGGAGGGAGGAGAGGGTGTGCAGGGCCTGCTGACTGCACTTGATGACAAAAAAGCCCCTTGGGTTTGTGACTGGGATGGAAATGGATTGCCAACAACTTTCATGATGGATAAAGACCTCAGGAGCTACCAGAAGTCAGAAGACAGGACGGACAAAAGGATAGTCACAGGGAAGCAATTAGAAGGGAATGGACAAGGGCATGGGGCGCACACCTGTAATCCCAGTACTCAGGAGTCTGAGGCAGGAGGGTCACTGTGAGTGAGGCCAGCCTGGGTGAGTTTAAGGCCAGTCTGAACTACATAGTAAGACCCTGTCTCAAAAACCAAGAAACAAACCAAAAACAAAACACCTAGAATGTAAAGCTGAGTAAAACATTACCTAGGACAAGAACCGGAGGAAAGAAGAAGGTAGCAAGATGGCAAATCCTCATCTTCCCTCAGCCCAAGAAGCTTCCTCAGTTTCCCAGAATAGATACTATTCCCACAACTCAGCCACAGTGGCGTGACCGATCAGAGGAAGTGAAACTGAGAACAGCTAGGAAGGCTGCAGGTGGCGACACAATGGTGCCACCCCTGAGGTAGCTGGGCCTTGGATGTCCCCAGGCCTGTGTGCTGAGGGTCTGACTGGAGCCTGTGGAGCTGCTGGGGCTGGTGGAACCTTCTGCGGTGCACTGGGTGGGAGGAAGTCAGGTCCCAGGGCTGTGGCCTGGAGGAGAAAGGGCACAAGGCCTTTTCCTGTTTCTCACTGTGAGGTGACTAGCCTCTTTCACCAGGTGCTCCTACACGATGTGTAGTGCCACCATAGGCCCAAGGCAACAGGGCCAAGGACCAAGGGCTGAGACTGCCAACTGAGCCATGGAAAACCTTCCTTCCTTACACATTCAGATATCTTGTCATGGTAATGAAAGTTGACTGACAGTCCTGATGGACCCTTGGTGGACTGTTGCCATAGGCACAGCTGACAGGGAGAGAGCCACCCCAAGGTCTGCTGGCTTGGAGGGACACACTGCTTGCCCCACTGTGGTTCTTGGCCTTGATGCTAGTGGTGAACATACAAGGGCGGGAGCCTAAAAGACTACTTACCTCAGTAAGCAGCACCCCCTCATTGTCCTCAGTTTCAGGGCTTGGCCTCTGGGGCCTGAAGCGCCCTGCTGACCAGGTCTTGGCCAAGGTGGCCAGGCTGTGGGCCTGGCCCGAGCTCACACTGCCGCGCAGGGCATGCACCAGGTACTCCTCCACAGAACACTTCTCCTGGGCAGGAGCTGGGTAGCTGGGCTCGCAGGGTGGGCCAGGCAGCGGCTTCTGACTGTCCCCACAGACTGGTTTGCTGAGGGCTAGGCTGGGCAGGGGCTGCTGGCCATCTGCACAGGCCAATTTGCTTAGGATGAAGGAGTCCAAGGGATGCGGTTTCCAGGGCTGGAGTGGGTGGAAGGGGAAGGGATGGGGCAGTCTGCTGTAGGGGAAGGGGTGGGTGAAACGGGGTAGGGGGCCCATGTCTCGGGGATGATGCTGTTTCCACACGTGGTTAAGACACTGCAAGGGGCTGATCAGTTTGTGAAGTTCCGGTCGTGGCAGCACTGGCCGCAGGCCCTCATCGAGTTTCTTAAAGCAGAGGTGGCCAGGGCCTGGTTCCTTCAGAGGCCGGGTGAACTGGGGGACGTTTCTGATATACAGGGCACCTAGTGGAGGCTCGTCCTCCTGTGGGGAAACATGGTGTTAGGACACATAGGCCCATGAGCGGTGGCCTGGCCAGGGTGGTGGGTCTCACCTGCACCGGGACTGCACAGCTCTCCTGCTCAGGGGTCCTGGGCAGGGGCTTGGTCAAGGCCACTCCAGCCTGCACCAGGGATTTCACGCTCTTCTTCCTCCGTTTCTTTCGGGCTTTGCTGCAACGCTTTCCCTTCCGACACACAGGGGCCATTTTGCCTTCAGTTGCATGGGCCACATTGTTGGGGATTTGATCAAGACTTTCCGACTGGCTGTCAAAAGAGGGACAGGTCCACCTCATGAGCCCAGGAGGCAGGAAGACAGGCTTAGATCACTGTGCCTGAGGGGAGGCAGACGCGAGCATCGACCCAGTTTTGTGACTACAGTTGTGCACCACTGAACAACAGGGGTTCATCCTGGGAAAGCCAGTGCTAGGTGGTCCTGTTGTGTGACTGTCAGAGCATTCATACTTGAGTAGGACAGGGCAGTGTCACTAGGGAATACCACCTTATGGCACCACTGTGTGACACATGGCATACTGCTCATCAAGATGTCACTATGCGCCACATGACTGTATTCATGTGGGCCTGCAAGTTCCCACATCCCAAGGGCACCAGCTTTCTCATTTACAAAATGAGTGCAGTGTTTCTGCTAGGCAGAGTAGAGAGGACCTGGCTCAGGGCCTGTCCCCATGGGCAGGGGCTGGGGCTCAGGGTTTCTGAGGCAGCCGGTGTCCTTGGCTCTCATGGACAAGAGTGAGTCTATTTCTGCATCTTCTACCCTGTGGGGTCCTGGAGCTCTCAGCTGCTGCAGGAATGTGGAAGGGTTGCCAGCACGGACAGCCTGCCCATGCCAGGGTACCTGCCTCTGTTTGGTGGCCTAGAGCTGCCACCACCACAGCTCTGCCTGGCTGCCACCTTCCAGGGACTGAGGGAGCTGGCCACAGGAGAACCCTGGAAGGGCTGCTACAAAGCAGCTGTAGAGACCATACCTCAGCCCCAGCCTCACCCTCTGTTTCACAAAGGAGGCGTACCCTCCACCCTCACCTATGACCATTGAAGTCTGAGGCTTTTTAGCAGCTCAGCTCAGACTGGGCTCATCAGAAAAGCCCCTTCTTTGGCCACTGAGGCAAAGTGAAGAATTCCACCAAGTACTGAGCCTCTCCGTTTCCATGGCAAAGCCTCCCCAGGACCCTCCCACCCCCTGCCAATAAGTCATTAAGTTGTCCAGGCTGGGCTCAAACTTTTGACCCCCCTGCCTTAGCCTCTCAGAGTGCCAGTGCCAGGATTATAGGTTTGAGCCACTGTGTCCGGCCCCCATTTGCAAGAGTCCGCCTAGTGGTAGACAGAAGATTGTTTCTGGGTTGAGTTTTTGGTTGCCAAAAGTCATCTCTGGGGTGAGAGATACAAAGGCTGGGTTGGCTGCCCCCTGCCCACTTGTGTGCCTTTTGCAGAGGACACTGGAAGTGGTCCTCTGAGCCTATACTAGTGGCTGCACACCAGCAAGAGGCACTGCTACTCCTGGTGCCTTCCCTGTGGATGGAAACTAGGCTGCATCAAGAACTTGGGAAGAATGACAGTAACTTGTCGTGTGGCCTCATGAGCCATGATCTTCTAAAAGGTTCTCCTGCCTGGGAAAGCTGGTGGCCATCAAGAGTGGAATCCTCCTCCCACACTGACTTACCTGTACTGCTTTGAGCCCGCGATGAAGATTCGTCCTGAAAAGGTGGGGCTGAACTCCTGGCTGTTCTCACCTTGAAGGCAAAGGGGCTGGGTCAGCAGAAAGGTGCAAAAGTCTTAGTGCCCTGTTGGGAGCGTGCCTCCTCCAGCTTAACGTGTGCAGAGGGGACGTCTACAAGTGGGGGCTTAGGGTGGCCCCTTCACTTCCTGTAATGTCTCAGGGGCTGGGTGGCCCAGAAGCCGTCTGTGTGGAGCTCACAGTCACTTGCAAACTGGGGTACATGTTGGGTCACCACCCAACCCTCAGCTCTACGCAGAAGCCACCAGAGGCAGTATGGATGTTGGGGTACACCTACACTGGTCACGCGTGAGGGAGGGAAAGGAGATCTGGACCTCTCAGTCCTCCTGGGAGCTCTGTCACCCCCACTGGTCCTGCAGCTTGGGCATAGGGTGCTCCTGCTCTGGGGTGGTCCCGTGGTTGGCTGGTGAAGGGTCCGCTTGGTGACATTTGGAGCCCCTGCTCTGCTGCCTTGCAGTGTCTCTCCTTCTCAGGTCACCATGGGCACAGCCTGTATGCCACACCTCCTGTGGTACATCCTGGTATTTTTACAGTGCCTACTGCACACTGGTCCTGGGCATAGACCCTCAAGTCTCTCTTTTTGTTTGGTGGTTCTGCGGATTGAACCTAGGGGCTCTCTACCACTCTGTTACCTCCCCAGCCCTTTTTAATTTTTTATTCTGAAGCAAGGTCTCACTAGAGTGCTAAGTTGCCAGGCTGTGCTCAAAACTGATCCTCCTGCCTCAGCTTCCTGTGTCTTATGAGACTCTCAGTTTGTGCTAGGAAACTGAAGGCTGACCCACAGCACCCCAGCACTTACACTCTGCCTGGGCGATAATGGAGATGGCAGCCGGCCCACCCTCGGAGCCTTCCTTGGCTGTGCCTTTGGTGATCACATCATTCAGGATGCCCCACTTCCCACAGAACACAGGGCTCTTGCCCACGGCCTCCAGCTGCACACAACTCTGCTTCGTCCCCAGCACCTGGGGCTTCTCCTTGGTCTTGGTGAGCTCCTTCTGCTGCTCGACTGCTGAGGCAGGGCTGCCCGGGCAGGCCACTTCCATCACTGCCATCTCCTAGGCTCACGCTCCCCTGGGAACAGACATAGAGCAGATCACTCCTAAGCCTAGCAGCAGCAGGGCCACAGGCTGGAAGGGATGCCGGGGCCGATGGTCTTGGCCTCTCTGCCACATGTACAGAGAGTGCACAAGAGCAGCCTCTCACCATGGACATACACATCTTGTGCAGAATCCTGGGCCAACCACACTACACACACAGACCACCCTACAGGCATGGGGCCAAACAGGGATGCAAACATCGGGCTAGCTGTTTCTTGCCTCGACAATGGCTGAAGCTTTTGGTACCGTCTGGCAGACCAGGACAGATGGTGAACCCCATCTTCCAAAACTCTCACCTCATCAACCACACATGAGCTCTGCCTTCACAGGGGATATGTCTGCACCGTTCATACGGGCCTTTCCCAAGGGGAGAGGCTCAGGTTTGGTCTGTCTCTCAGCAGGAGGCAGATCCTACACACACAGGGCTCTTGAAATGTCACTTCACACAGGGCTCCATCAAATGTCACTTCACAAGAAATGCATTGCCAGGCAATTTTATCATTGTGTGAATACTACAGAGTGTGCGTACACAAACTAAGATGCCTGCAACATGGGCAACACAGCCTTATGGAGTCACTGGCATATAACTAAATACATGTGGCCTATCACTGATCGAAACACCGCTCTGCACTGTGCGACTGCGTATGCATGTCTAATGCTATCTAACACTCAGCCTGAAGATGGTGCATCTGCTTGCAGCACTCCAGAAACAACCGACATGCTTCCTCCTTTGATGTCTAAACTCATTGCTGAAAACTTCTAGGTAATGTTTTTCTCTCTTTTCCTTTTCTTTCCATCCTTATTTTATTTTTATTTTTAAAATTTTTGTGGCACTGGGAATTGAACTTACAGCCTTCATGTTGAGCTAACACCCTCATCCCCCCTTTTTTTGGGGTATTGGGAATTGAACTCAAGAACCTTGCGCATGCCAGGCAGGCACTTGTGCCGCTGAACTAAATTCCCGGCCCTCCCCATCCCTTTTTAATAAATATTTGAGACAGAGTCTAAGTCACAAAATTGCCGAGGCTGGGCTCAAACTTTCAATTCTCCAGCCTTAGCTTATACTGTGCACCAATCAAATGTTTGGTTGGTAACAGTTTTTCTTTCAGGGAGTGTTAGTAGTGGCATCTACACTGAAAACCTTAATACCAACCAGTACCTCTAGACATCTGAGGACAAAAGACAAAACCATTTCTGAGTTGTCTCTAGACCAGCCCTGGGCCTTCTCAAACAAGTTGATAGACAGCGAGCCTGCACAGCCAACAATCTGCCCCCACACCATGTGGACGGGAACTGTCATGAAAAGCAGCAGTAGAACAGCAATCCGAGTGTCACCATATAGAAGCCTTTTCAGAGGGCAGGATCTTTCCGGGGTGTAAAACGTTTAGGTGGAAAAACAAAACAAAACAAAACAACTTTTAGGTAGCACCAAACATAGGCAAGTTTTTTAACAGCTGCTTCTGACAGTAGGTTGGTCTTAAAAGTGTTCCTAGCACATGCCTTCTTCCCTGACATAACGCCATGAACCCAGGATCAAGCCTCTGTTCTCAGGGCAGAAGGGTAAGTCACATGAAGCCAGGCCTCCAAAGCCACTGGTCTTCTGCCCCGGGGGCCTGTGGGTTAAGTGAGACTGGGAAGTTGGGGAATATCGGGTCCAAGCCTTCTCCTGTAGAATCTGCTTCACTTGGACTGCCCTCCAAGTGGATTCTACAAGACGACCAGCTGGACTGGGCAGTGGTATGGGGTCTGCTGAGCTGTTGACTAGTCCACTCTCTGTCTTCAAGGCCTCCCAGCTTCAGCCAGTGCGATGCCTGGCTCTGGAGGCAGACACTGAGCAGCTGAACGGCAGGAACCCTCATCTTACTTGGTCACCTGAACAAATCTAAGGAGCGTTTTTTAAAATAAAAAAACTCCCAAATTTCATAGCCAAATAATAAGAGAATAGTAATAGTTAATATTCTTTGTATCATTATCATCAAAGTAGTTACTCAGAACACAAGACACAGACCAAAAGGCAGGTGAAGGCTTAAAAAGCGGGCTGTTTTTCTTTTTTTGGTTGTTTTGAGACTGGGTCTCACTATTTAGTGGAGGCTGGCCTTGAGCTCGCTTATGTAGCCCAGGATGGCCTCGAACACACAGCAATCCTCCTGATTCAGTTTCCCGAGTGCTGGGATTACAGGTGCGCATCACCCCGCCCAGCTCAGGCTGTTTTTCTTGTGATCCGTTTCCCACATCCTGCCCCCCCAGCCCTCTCCCCAGTCAGAGAGCCCACCAATGTCAAGAGCAGACTCCCCCTTTCTCAGCTTCTTTACCAGGGGCAATGTGTCTTAGGAACCAACCCGGCCCTCCCGAGCGAACTTCAGGGGCGTTGTGCTCACAGAATCCACCCATTTTCATAGGAAGAACTGGGATCTCATTAGGTAGAAACTCTCCCAAGGTCACACAGGACAAAGCAGGCCAGGCTCTAAGCACTGTGTGCCCTCTCCCTACGCCTCCTGGGAAGCTCACGGTCCTTCCTGGCCAGAGGAGCCCTGCCCACTGTGGCACCCTCAGGACACACGCACAAACAGGACAGTTGATGCTGGCTGAACGAGGGAAGCAAAGGATCAAGAGTGTTTTCTATGCCCTTCAGAGACCAAGGATGAAGAGGGAGCTGGGCTGACAGTGAGGAAGGCAAGGCTCCTGGGGCAGCCGGCTGTGTAGGCCTGGTATGTTTGCTTCCAGCAGCCTGTGCTCCGGAAGCTCGTACTGAGCTGAGCTCCACCAGAAGTCGCCCTCTTGTCTTAGTGGCTAGCTGGCAGCAGACCAGGCCCCTTTCTCTGTGGAAGAGCTGAGGCCATGGCCATGCCTGTCCCTCATGACTCAGCCACAGCTTGTCACAGGGACACTGGAGGCTACTGAGAAGCTGCCCCAGCAGATGCCAGCTGGATCTCTGAAGGGCACGGGGAACAGGTTAACCCTCACCTCCCAGGGTACCAAGTCACTGGCTGGGAGTAGTAAAGCTTCTGTGGCTGCTTTCCTGTGTCACATGATCATGACTCAGCCCCGGACAACAGTCTCCAGGTTCAGGAGGCTGTTCTTGGATTGCCTGGCCCAGTGACAGCTCTCCGCGCACACACACAGGCCTGGCCCTGCCATCCCCCACTCCCTGTGGCCTGTATTAACCCCCGGTGGCCTTCCCGGCCCTGGGCTTTAGCAGAAGGCTCTGCCCTTACTTCCTCCTACAGCATGTGAGGGGTGGGCCCATGTGGGAGCCAGTTCTGACTCCAGCCCACAGCGCAGTCTGCACATTCTCCCCGCCCCACTGTGGCCTCCAGTGCCCTCACGCCCTGCTCTCTGCACCACACTGGAGATGAGGGCGTGAGTAGTCACAACAGTCACATCACGTGCCACAAAAGCAGGGAAGGGAGAGTGGAGTTCGTTCGGCCTTCTTTATGGCCTGATCGCCCATGGTGCCTTGATGATCCTGGCAGGGGACTGGGGTAGCACCAGATCAGCTCTGGGCTATGTGTACAAGAGGAGCTCTGCATCTGGTTTCGAGGGAGGTCTGGAGCCCCAAAAGGACCTGTGATCTGTGCTTTCCCAGGGAAGAGTGCGTAGCATTCTTCAGGTTCTCCAGGGGCTGCTGCTCCCCAGGAGGCTGCTCCAGATGCCCTGGAAGGTCAGGGCCAGGTGAGTGCCTTCCTTGCATCGGAAGAGTGAGCTCTCTAATGCTACGGCTGCCAACCAAAGTAGTTAGATGACCATGATCTCTCAAAATGTGCTCAGCCTAGACCTGCTCAATCAGTCACTATCACTAGGCCCAGAGTCTGTTTTCTCTTTAATGGTGCTAAGGGACTGAACCCAGGGCCTTGCACATGCTAGTGCAAGGGTTCTACCATGGAGCTACCTGCTAGCCCTTATTTTTGAGCTAGGGTTTCACTAAGTTGCCACTAAGTCTCACTACATTGTGATCCTTCTGCTTCAGCCTCTCAAGTAGCTGGAATTATAGGCATGTACCACTGTGCCCTGGCACCAGATTGTACAATTGACAAGTCCTCTGGACAAGTGTGATGTCAAGTAGCCAGGGACTGCCCGTCAACCCCTGTTCTATTCTCAAAGGCTCCACTGTCCAAAATGGTAGCTGCTAGTAACATATGGCTGTTCACATTTAAATTTAAATAAAATTTAAAATAAACAATTTCCCTATTATACTATCTTACTAGACAGTATAGATGGAAAACATGAAAGGTCGACCAGACAGTGCTGTCTAAGGCTATGATAGCAACATCTTGGATAGTGAAATTTCTGCTTTTAGGGGTCTGGGACAGGAATTAGGTATAAGCTAAATGAATTTTTCATGCACCTGAAGGTATAAAACTAATTTTTTGGGGTGGGGGTACTAGGGAATCAGACTCACCACCTTGCCAGGCAGGTGCTTATGCCACTGAGCTAAATCCCTGGCCCCTAATTTTTTTTTTTTGAGACTGGGTTTTGCTATGTAGTTCAGACTGGCCTTAAACTCACTTTGTAGCCCAGGCTGGCCTTGAACTTGCAGAAATCCTCCTGCCTCAGGCTTCTGAGTACTGGGATTACAGGGGTGCACCACCACACATGGCCCAAAATTAATGTTTGAAATGCTGATCTTTCTAAAATGTACCGTATTTCAGTTTTTTCTTTTAGTAAGTACAGTATGGTGAAAATACCAGACTGAGAACCAGAAGTTATGGGTTCTAACCTTGGCTATTTAAAAACCAAGAGCAGTAGGACCACTTTTGTCAAGTGAAATCATAACTCATCCTCCAACAGACAAAAGCTAGAGCAACTGACTGGTATACAACTCCCATGACCAACAGCTGCTCTGGTTCCACCTGCCCAGTGTCCTTTCCCCAACCAAGGACTCTACAGAATCCTCAGTGTCCAAGATCGTGGAAACCAGTGGACTTAGAAATCTTCTGATGCTCCTTACAGATACAGGAATGTAACTAGTTTGCTGGGAATATTTGAGGACCAATGACTCCAGCCCAGAACAATGGTCAGTGTTTACTGTCCCCATCAGATGGGAAGGTATGTACACGCATGGCTAGCAGCCCCCAACAGGATGGCAAGGAGCCTCCCCTGCTCTGGGGCTTGGGCACTGACCTCCCAAGGTCACCCAGCTCCTCTCAGTTTCTCCAGAGCTGTGACAAAGGTAGCTGGCAGAGGAATAGTACAGTACAGGAAACGCTAGTCAGGTGGCTTGGCCAACAAAAGACGCTAAATGAGTATTCATTCTTCTGCAGTCTTATCTAAGGTGCTCACACCTGGACCCTCAGGTCGCTACACAAAGGGAAATGAAGACCTCTGTCCTATGGGGCCATTTTGAAAATGTCCAGAGGGCCCAGGGCAAACCCTCTCTCATCTGGAAGTAAAAACTTGTCCTCCTCTGAATGTCCAGAGGGGATAAATAGCAGAAGCAGAATGACTCAACTTCCTTATTCAAATACTGGTTGAAAACCAATGTCATCCTGGTGCTTCCTCTTTTCAGCCTTTAGCTTGCCTGGCCACTAGGCCACACCAGGCAAGCTTTTGTCCATCAAAAATGAGGGGCTGTGCAGGAAGGGGAACTGAGGGCAAAGGCCAGGCAGAGCAAACCATGAGCCAGGCAGCCAGGAACCCCACCAACGCTCAGCCCTGGTTGTCTCCTCGTTGAATCCTGGCCAGCCTCTCCAGCCAGCCGTGGGCAAGTCTCCCACTTTTCCCTGGCTCACTCGTTCCCGTCTGCCCAGATCTCCCTTGTGCTGTTTTTGTTCACTGAGCCTTCTCAGTGCCAGGCACACAGTGACCACGGTCATGTACCAATGTCTACGCATGGGGCTCTCTGATGCAGCACTGCAAGGATGGTGTTCTTTGTGATGCAGAGATTAGTTAGAACAAACAAGGCTGATTTATGCAACAAGAGCTTCGAACATGGGTTAGCGTTCATATCAGGATGTTCTTGGCCCCCTTCGAGAACTGAACAACATTATCAGTCACATGACTATTGCTGTACCTCTTCCACACCTTGGGTCTGCTCATCCACTGCTGAGAGTCATTATCTCAGCCTCGTCTGCAGGAAGCATAAGAACTGAGAATGAAAAGCTTTGCCAGTAAGGGCTGCATCAGCTTAAACATAGCAGGCTGAGTTACACCAGCATCCACTTCTGTGGTGCCATCTTTAACCTGACTAGTTTCAACAGATCACTTCACTTCCTTTGAACAAAACAAAACTCCACCACAAGATACACACATAAAACAAGAATTCTAGGCAAGATAGTGTAAGCTTTTACTAAAGGATGTGCTTTGGAAAGAAAAAGGTAAATCAGGGAAAGGAAATGAGATACAAGGTACAACAGGTCAGGCGTGGTGGCACATGGCTCTAATTTCAGCACCTGGATCTACGTGAGTTCAAGGCCAGCTTGGACTATACAGTGGGTTCAAGGCCACCCTGAACTACATAGTGAGACCCTGTCGAAAAAGGAAAGAAAAGAAACAAGGCACAGGAACTGATGTGGCATCTTCATCAACTGATGTGGTATCTTCAACTGATGTGGTATCTTCATCAACTTAATTAATGGTCAGGTATAAAAATTAATAAATATAGGGCTGGGGATTTAGCTCAGCGGCCTAAGTGCCTGCCTCGCAAGCACAAGGTTGTGAGTACAGTTCCCAGTGCCACCAAAAAAAAAAAAAATTAAATTATTTTAATACATTTAAATCTAGATAACAATAAGGAAGGGTGGAATGGCATAGTGGTGCATACCTGTAATGCCAGCACCTAGGAGGCTGAGGCAGAAGAATTACCATGAGTTTGAGGCCAGCCTGCTCTACACAGTTAGTTCAAGACCAGCCTAAACTACACAGCAAAACCTTGTCTCAAAAAAAAAAATTACAGTTAGGTATTACATATGTTAAGAGTATATAAGGGCCAGGGATATACCTCAGCAGCACAGCATCTGCCTGGCAAGTGCAAGGTCCTGAGTTTGATTCCTGGTGCCAAAAAAAAAAAAAAAGTATATATGAATAGAAATATGAGTCAGTGCTTCCTAACCCAAAGGGCAAAGAAGAAAAATAAAAATGTTGTCCTTCTAACTGAAGACAAGAAAAGGGGATAGAATAAATATAAAGTGAAAACATAAGTTAAAATAGCAGAAATAAGTCAAAGGGCGGGGGATTTAGCTCAGTGGCATAAGCCCCTGCCTGGCAAGTGCAAGATCATGAGTTCAATTCCCAGTACGAAAAAAAAAAAAAGTCAAAATACTAATGCATTAGTAATCAGAGTATGTATGACTAAATTAAAAACCAGATAATCAAACACAATTTAAAATTATATAGCAAGATGCTGACTACAAGAAGACAAAATTATGCAGAATAGCTGATAATAAAGGGTGGAAAAAGACATGCTAGGCCAACACCAAACAAAACATGGAGAGTCTCATTAGCATGCTCCCACCACAGGCCCAGCAACCACACACAGGTTCCAAGGAAGGACTACTAGCTCTGAGCAGGCAGGGGCTGGTGAATGAGTCCCAGAGCACTGAGCCCCTGGACAGGTGCTAGGTCTGCTGGGCCCAGCGAGAACACTCAGGAGGATGACTTGGCTCTGGGGTAGCTTGCAGTCCACCTGGGGAAAAATAAGTAGTCAGAAAAGTACGCACAACACGGGAGTACAGGGACAGACGGACACACAACAGACATAGTGGGGATGCTTAAAAAGAGAAGGGGGTGTCCCAGATGAGGGAACAGTAAAAGGTGAGGCCCAGAGCACGTCTATGTGGGAATAAAGGCTTGCAGCGGCTGGAAGGTAAACCTAAGTGACACCCCTGCCTGGGCGAGAAGTGAAGTTCAGGTACCAAACCAAAGAAATGTACTTGGTCCTCACACACACCCCGGCTAAGTTCTCAGAAGAGTGAGGCAGTTAAATTCTGCATTCCTGTACATTCTTGGAGGAAGCTACTAGTCAGGGGCAGGAGGTGAACACAAACTGTCACTGGGACAGAACCCCTGGCTAGCCTAGCACCAATACATCACATTACAGGGCTCTGGAAGCCTTAATTCTTTCCCTGGAGCAGGGAGACAGAGAGGGCAGTGAGCACAGGGAAGAAAAGAAGGGGCATCCCTGGCTCCCCACTCAGACACTGAGGTGCAATCCAGTTGGAGGCATCCTGAGACTGGCCTCCCTGCCAACTTGACTCCTGCTTCCCAGGAGAGCCATTTCTGCACATGAACTTCCCATCAAGGAAGATATGAAATGTGAAGGTTCATGAACCATTAAAATCTTACTGATCAATTATTTTTTAAAAAACGAACATGCCCACAAAAACTCAGTCTTGCTGCTAATTCCACAGGTTCAACTGCAGGGCAAATAAAATGGTAGAATTAAACTTACAACTGCCCTCTGGTTCCCTCTGTGTGCCTGGTGATGCTGGCCAGTTCCAGCTGCGCAGAAACACTGCTAAGACAAGAGGATATCATATCTGTTCTCGGCAGGTCTTACCCACTTCCAGCTCTGCCCTGACTGCTACCCACCAAGCCTGTGCCACGTTCATCCCAAAGCACCTTGTCTTTAGCCAATCTTGAACGCAAAGATATCTGCTGGCTCCACACTCCACACAGGCTGGTCCCAACTCTGTGGTCTGTAATTTGTCTAACCACTGCTTGTTGAGCCCAGAATTTGGCTCAGGTCTATATTCTCTTAGCAATTTGACTTGGTAGGTTCCTGGTGGGCCACGTTCTTGTGTGGGCCTCTCAACACTTGTTTGTCTTTCGCAGACCAAGTGAAGCCAACAGCTCAGCCTCCTTTTTTGAGCACCGCCAGCACCTGGCCTCCTTACTGCTCCCTCACCCTGGCTCTTAATCACCCCCACTCCCTTTTATTCATCACTGAAACAGTAAAGCATGTACTACGAGACCACAGCCACATCTGTGCACACAACTCTGAAACCTCGTATGAAGCAAGGGAAATATCATCCAAGAAGCTTAGAGTATTTCTATAATAGAAAGAAACTGGAACAAAAATGTTTAACTACAGGGGAAAGATAATAAACCACAGCGCATCCACTAAAATGTTTATGAATAAACTGTAACAATATGAAGACATGCCTGTGGGACGCAGATCTGTATTCAAAGTGTGACCCCGCAGAGCACCGCAGACACCCAGCACTGACCAGTAGCAATGTTTTTCTTTTGGTCCTGGGCTTATGGATGTTTCAGTATTTGTACTTTCCTATTTTTTTCTACATTTTTTTTTCAGTGAGCATGTGTTTGTCTTCTCAGCTTTCTTTTCTTTGTGGTTTTGTTGACTGAACCCGTGGCCTCTGCACTGAGCTACATCAGTTTTCACTGTTTAATAGACAGTATTTTCAAGTGATTAAGAAAAAACACAGAAAGGATACACCACAAGCAGCAAAGTCCCTCCCACCCTTCCTGCATCCCTCTCAGGGGATCCCCATGCCAGCTTCTCATAGATCCCTCCACAGATTTCTCTGCAGGGTATTACTGTGCTCTTATAATGAAAATAAGCTGTAACTGGAAAAAGCCCTCTTGGTACAGGATGAGAATGCAGGAGCCTGTGGTCTCGCTTGTGAGTGGAGGTTGACAAATGTGGGATAAGCTGTTTTCTGCCCCATGAAATCTCACCAGAACCTCTGAGGTGGTCTCTGAACTCCAGCAGCTGGGCCACAAAAACAGGACACTGAAGAAGGCAAGTTGGCTCCTCCTGCTTTTGGTTTTCATTTCACTCCTTTTCTTGTTCTCCCTGGGGACTGAGTTGTAGTTGCTACAACTTAACAAGATAGGCAGTGTGTGGGGACAGACAGTTCTGTGCCTTCTTCAGCCCCAGCAGGCCCGGCTTTCTGTGCATGTCTACAGTCACCCCAGGCTTGTCCTGGAGGCAGGGGACATTTGTGGTCATACTGGCCCCATACAGAGTGGTAAATGTGGCAGAACTGAGTCTGGGAGGACCACAGCCCCTCCTCCGTGCCTGCATGAAAGGTAGGGATATAGGGCTGGGGTGCAGACCTCAGGTCACCAAGTTTTTCTGGCTGGTGTCTCCTCCCTTCTTTACATATAACCCTGATTTTGCTTTCTTTAAAAATAAAAAGCTTTAATTTTTTTTCAAATGTAATATAAGTGTCATGAACCAAAAACAGCCCCTGCAGCATTCCCTCTCCCTCAACACAAGAATCCTTTGCATGTGGTGTAAATCCTTCCAGCCCCATTAGCCATCTATACACACACACTTAGCAGTAGTGTTTAGATAAATGCGGGGTTGTACACATATAATACATTATGTCGTCTTTCACTTAACAGACTACAGACACTTTTCATTTCGGCTTACAAAGATCTACTTTCTGCTTTTTTTTTTTTTTTTTTTTTGGTACCAGAGATTGAATTCACAACTTTGTACTTACCAGGCAAGCACTTGTGCCGCTGAGCTAAATGTCTTCTAAACCTGTGTTCTTTTTTTGGGGCGGGGTACTGGGGATTGAACTCATGCACTCATGCTGCTGAGCTAAATCCCCGGCCCCCTACTTTCTGCTTTTTAATGGCTTTAGAAGATTCCTGGTACAGATGTACCAATATTCCTCTACGGATGGACTTTGTTACCAATTTTTCTCTTTCTTTTTCTTTTTTTGTAGTGCTAGGAATTCAACCCAGGGCACTACACATTCAGGCAAGTACTCTACATTGAACTACATCCCCAGCCTCTGGATTTTGCACTTGTAATACTATAAAAAAGCTCGCCTTATCTGCATTTCTGTATACTCATACAAATAATACTGGGTGGTCACTTGCTGAGATTGGAATTTCTGAGAGACCCTTTTGTTACAGCTTCAAGTTAGTTGCAAAATCCCAGCTGCTTGGGAGGCTAAGGCAAAAGGACTACAAGTCAAAGCCAGCCTGGGTGACTTAGACTCTGTCTCAAAATAAAATTTCAAAGGGGTTGCAGGTGTAGTTCAGCAATAGAATGCTTGCCTAGCATGCCTTGGGCCTTGAGCTCTATCCCCAGCAACCAACACACACACACACACACACATGCATGCGCGCGCACACAGGCAGGACAGGAAAAGAGAAGGACAACCCAGAGGATGTCTTTGAAGTGCATTCTGCATACCCCATCTGACCTCTGTCTGCTGCAGCAGCTCAGCAATGATGGGCTGAGGGATGACCTGGTGGTGTACAATGAACTTGGACCCACAATTCCTTGGCAACAGTGCTGAGCTTAGTTGTCCTGTGGTTATCTCTGGGTGTTTTCAACACCTGTGCTGTTCATGCACACAACTGCACGTGGTTGTCAATGACAACGGACCACTATTGCAGCTATTATGTTTGTTGCTCATTAGGTAATCAATGTATTACTCTCAAGTCCTCACAATACTGAGCAAGGCACTAATAAATACAACAACCCTTATATGGAGGGAGAACCTGAGGCTCAGTGGCCAAGTGATTTGCTCAAGGCCACACTGCAGGAAGTGCCAGTGGCAAGACACGCACAAGGGGCTTTTATGTTAAAGTTCACACTCTCAGCCTCACACTGAATCCCTTTTCAAATGATCTAAGGTTTAAAAATTGGGACAGTTAAGCAACAGCTAAAGTTAAGCACAAGCTAAAGATTCGTTAGTAAGAAACCCAGGGACTGACCCAGGAGGAAGCATCTTAATTAGGAAGCAGGAACACAGCTGCCTATGTTCTGGAAAAAGTAGAGGTAGAGGCTCCAAGATGAAATCATTATGGTTAGGGTTAGGGTTAGGGTTAAGGTTAGGGTAAGGGTTAGCCTAGGACAGATTCTAGGACCACGTTCAAATCTGCCATTCATATTATAAACTCAGGCTCCAGGTTTCCTGAGTCTAGGTGATTGTTCTTTTATAACAAGCCTTGAACATCAACTGCCACTGTCATTAATCTGATCACTACTTTGTCTCCAGGCCCCTAACACAGGACATTTGATAAGCTTTGAAAGAAGTGTCACAAGGGCATTTTCAATCCAACTCTCAAACCCCACGCCAACTGCAAATAGAAAGGAGGCCACAGAAAGTATCACCAGGCCAGAGACCAATGTGGAACTGCAGTGAAGAACACGGAGGAGAGAAAAGTAGTATTGAGGGAGGAAAAAAAAACCAAAACAAGCACAGGTGTAGTTTGTAATAAGCAACAACGAATTTTTTTTATATGTATACTGTGTAAAACAGTTCAAGTGTCATTGAAATCTGCAAGTTGGGTATTTTGTGTCACTGAATGTTCAACAATGACAAATCTCTGAAGTTTACTGGGCCATCTGCTTCCTCCACACTAGAGTAGCGTTTCTCTGATAAGTCAAAATTCATGACCTTGCCACACCTTGAAGTCACCATCACAAGCAACTCTATTTAACCTCTTGGCTTGGACTCAGAACAAGAAGTGGTTACTAGGCTGCAATCACCCCACCCCCAATACAGCCACACTCTCCTTTCTGGGTTTGTAAATCAAGTTTTCCCAAATGGGACTGGCTTTGGGCAGGGTTTACCTAAATCAAGAGAAGATGAAGAAAGACAGGCTCAGGCTCCCCACAGGGAGGAGCAACACTGGTGACGGGTTCCAAAATTGAGGAACTAGTTTGCGGAAGTTGAGAATAAACAAGAAACCCCAACAACTTTGCTTTCCACAGAAGACTCCAGTGCATGGGGGCATGGAAGAAAGCACACAGTCCCCTTGGCCCTTTGGCAGAAGAACCCTGACAGGACCTGTTTTCAGACTGTTCATGCTGAAAGCTCTAAAAGGTTGGGGACTAGGTTTTTCATGCTGTTGGACACAGGCCTGAGCGACCAGCTTGAGGACACAAGTGGCACACTGCTTTCTAATAAGGACTGTATTCTTGCTCTCTCTTGGGCAGGAAGCAAAGGGCCTAAGCCACGGATACTATGGGGAATCATCTCAGACTGATTCCCTGGTGAAAGAAGAGAATTATGGAACAGCCACAGGCTGTTGCTCCTCTTATCCTCTTACACCAACAGGGCCCAGCAGGGCCCAGGAGGAGTCTGGATTACAGTCTCACACTTTCACTCAACAAGTACTTGTCCTTTGGCTACCATGTTTCAAGCACTGTGCTGGTCACCTGCATCATGACGGTGACCATGACAGGTGGGAGTGTCCCTGCTGCAGCCCTGAAAGGGCCTCTCAGGATGCCAACCTTTGCTGCCAGCATGTTCAGTGGGTCAGCCTTTGACTCCCTGCCTAAATCCAGTCTGAGGACATCAAGCATGTGCATCTGCTGATATGGGCCCTGCTCTCTCTGTCCCAGCCCTGTCTTTAGTAGCTGGCTGCTCACTGTCTCTGCCTTGACAGTGCCTGTGCTTCTGAAGATGCATGCCTTTGTCCTGGGGTCCTTTAGTTTCCATACTGCTCTCAAGCTTCAAGCTGTCACAAGGACTGAGGTCCAGCGTGAGAGGAAGGCCAAGGTTGTCCCTGCCCAGACTGCAGATGTGAGGCCGGTGGGACCTTCCTACCAATGAGCTTGTGCATGATGGTCAGCACTGGCTCAGGGTGGTGACAGGCCTTGGGCTGTGGGGTCTTCCTCGCTTCTCTTGTGCCTATGGCTATGGTTCCCAACTCAGCACCTGGCCTGACCCATATCATGCCTGTACCATCCCTGCCATGGTGAACCCCTTGAGGGTAATGCCTCAGTGGTACTTGTTTTTACAGATGCTTCTTCACTTATGATGCTCTTATGTAGGGAAACATCCATCAGAAACTGACAATGTACACTGACAATGCATTGAAAAACCTAGTCCCCAACCTTTTAGAGCTTTCAATGATACAAACAGCTCTTTGTGCATATATGCCATTGGTTCACCACCACTGCCCTAACCCATGAGCACCGCAGCCTAGCCACACAGCACAGCACAGCACTCTTTCTCCTGAGACAATGGGGCTGACCTGGAGCTGCAGCTCGTGGCCCTGTCCAGCCTCAGCAGAGAGTTCTGAATCGCACACAGTGGGTCTGGTAAAGACCAAACTTCAAAACTGGAAGTTTCTACTGAATGTGTATTGCTTCTATACTATCAAAAAGTTAGAAACCCTAACCTGAACCATCATCAGTCAGGGATGCCTGCATATTCAAGCAACTAGCAGAGCCTGCATGGCCAACACCCTTGGCAACTATTTCCCAGTGGAAGAATAATGGACACAGTCCTGGGGAACCAATGAGGCCATGGGTCTGAGAGCCAACTCTGCTGGGGTGCATGTATTCGATCACAGGAGTCACACTGCAGTGGCTGTGTTCTGCTCACTCCAGCAAAAAAGTGCCCTGCAAGCCGGCTGCTGAACTACCCATAAACCTCTTTACAAAGTGTGACTTGGATACCCATTTATTTCCAACCACTGCCTTTTTATCTTTTTCTCTGTAGAGATACTTCTGTCTCTTAAAGCCCAGCACCCACCAGTGGAGACTGCTGGGCATGGGCAAAGAAGCTGGGTTCTCCCAAATAATTCCCTGGCCCAAAGGACTCTGGTGTGACTTAACTGGCAATGGCATGCTCATTTGAGGCCGAATGAGCCCCCTTTCCTCTCAAGACTCTTAACCATCCATACCAGAGCACTCCTTCCAGCCCAGCGAAAGGAAAGGCCATTGTCAGTGGAAGCGTGTGGGGGATCTAGGCTAGAGAGCTCTCGGTATCTCCAGGGGGACGCCATCCAGATGTGACATGATGCTTCACCCTCAAGGAAGAGCTTCTTGTTGAGGACCCAGATGAATCGGCTGGGATAATGCCTGTCCTCTGGTCACCTGCATGCCCCGGGCAGCACACCACTTCTTCCCAGAGGATAACTGCAGAACAGTGTCTAGGTGCCCAGTGGGTTTGGACTCTTGTGATCAGTCATCAACAGTCACCACACGGCCACTCTGGGAAAGACACTGCTTGGCAAGATACACAAGTGCCCAGGAAGTGCCCTGAAGGTGTAGGCAACCTTTGGAACTTCCGGATAACTCTGCCCAGGATTGTGTTTTCTTATCAACTTTGGCATTCTTTTGATTACATGAACCTCTTGGTTCAAGAGAGCATCAAATAGATTACTGTTTACTTTTCCTTAAACCCTAGACAGCCACTGCTTGGGCTCCACCCTTCCAGGATTGGTGGAACTTGCAGGAAGGCTGGGAGTGTTAGGGGAACAAAGAGAAACTGGCTGACAAACTTTCCATTCCAGGAGTAATTCCAGTGTCCAGTGGCAGCAACACGCAGCGTACACGGCCTAGGTTTTGGTCCACGCTTTGCCATTAATTAGCTGGGTGGCTTTGGGAAACTGACTTGGCTGTCTTGGGCTACCATTTTGTCTTCTGCAAAATGGGAGGATAAAAACACTAACAACCATTTCTAGTCTGTCATTCTAATAGTGTTTTGACAGAGCACTTAAGGTCTGAGGTTACTGAGCCCTGCCAACCCAAAGTGACTGGTGATTAGCCCAGACTGATGGGATGTGGGTCCTGGGACTGGGGAGGAATCTGAGACTGACAGGAAACCAGATAACTTGAAGGGAATAATTGGTCCATTGCCGCAGCTCCATGAAGTCCAGCCCATCTGTGCGTGATCCTCAACCTGCTCCTAGATGTCTCTGGCCATCAGCAGTTGAATATGCCAACGGAACTGGTCAAGAACACGTAGGGGACGAGCCAGGTGTGGTGGTGCATGCCTGTAATCTCAGTGCTTGGGAGGCTGAGGCAGGAGAACTGCCGTGAGTTCGAGGCCAGCTGGGCTACAAAGAGAGTTCAAGGCCAGCCTGAACTACATAGCAAGAGCTGGTTAAAAAAAAGGTCAGCAGAAGTTGCAGTGCCAGGCTCAGGGAGGGAAAGCAGCTCAGGCGTTCTCCTTGCTGCTGTTTTCTGAATCCAGCACTGACCCAGGAAGTAAGACAGCTGAGGTGGTAGAAGGCTCAGGACTCCAAAAGCTTCCAGAAATCCAGGGTACAAACTAATTGTTCCAATCACTGGTGCTCCTTGTGAGCCTCCAACCCAGGTGGCTAGGAAGAAGGCGGAGGAGAGGGTTCCCCAAAAGATCTTTCATACCAAAGTACAGTTTGTCTCTCTCTGCTCTCTGCCAAGGGATTTCCCAGCTCCTGCTGCTGGGCTGACTGTCCCTGGAAAAGGGCCATTTTCCACCCTTGAGGTGGCTGGACTCAGGAGTGCAGCAACACTGCTGACCCAGGCTCTGTGCCTCATCCACATGACCCCCTGTGGGTGGTCATCTGTCAGTCAGCAAGCACAGGAGCCTCCCATTGCTTCCTGCTCCCTCCTCCTGGCCTTGTGCTGAGGTGAGGATGATGCTGGCACAGGGCTCCTCAACAAGGTCTGCTCAGGACTTCCTCTGTAACGTGCAGGTGACAAATTGCCCGTAACCTAAAGCTTGCAAAGGTGACTCACCTTCCAGAGAAGGTGCTCTCTGCTCACCTAAGCAAAGCTCCTTGGCAAATGACTAAAGCACCTATTGAGCACAGTCTGTGGGGCTGGCTGGGGCCCAGTACTGCCTCTCGCCTCAGCCTGAAGACAAGGGCAGCCTGCTGCTGCAGGCTGCCACTTTCTTTTTCCTCTGAAGTAAACTCCACACGGGGCTTGACATCCGGTGATCTATTTTTTCTAAAAACTAGGTTCACTTTAGAAATGACTCTTTGGCCCTCAAGACAATTTCCCCAAGAGAAAACAAAATGTTATTTAAAGGGAAGGTCAGTTAGGTAGAGGCCTATATTTTTGTTTCGGATTAAGGGAGAAAAAAGAATTTAAAATGTAATATGAATTTTTTTTTCTTGTGAGATCTTAAGGGAAATCTGCAACTCCTGACTGTAGATCCAGGGCCCCCAGACCTGGGAGGGGAGTTAAGGTAACAAGACCTGGTTATGAGGGAGAAGTCAGGTGAGCTGGGGTACCAGGTGGTGGTCAGACCCTCCTCTCACAGAGCCAACACTCCCACCTGGTGCCCCAGACCTGTTGCTTTGTGTTTTTTTCCTATCCCGGAGTCCATGCTGGGGTTGGTATACCACCTGTGGGACACTGGGGAGTCCTAGACAGGCCCAGCCCTGGACCTCCAGTTCCAGAGGCCCGGAGGGTGCCCACTATTCATGGGTACCAACTCTAACCAGGCAGGGCCTGGTCTTTTTTAGGCTCACTGAGAGTGTGGTGAGGGCAAAATGGAGAGCAGGTTGGGAGAACTTGATGGCTAAAACCTCTTGGCTGGAGAAATGTTTCCCCGCAGGTCCTACTGAGAAGATGACTCTGTCCTGTCAGGCAATCTTGAGTGCCTTTCTTCTTGACGTCATCATACAGAAAACAGGGCTAGTCAAAATGTGGTGATCAGTAACTACTAGTGCTATCACCACTACCACGAACAACAGTAGCAGCAGCAGTAACATAAACAGCAGCAACAGCTGCTATGCACAATACTTACTATCGCCCCTCACTTCCTTCTACTTAAAACTGCCCCATGAAATATTTTGTGACAGGGGAGCACACAACCCTCAGAGAAGTGAGCAACTGGCATGTGGGCACACAGAGGCAGATATGTCTGGGATGACAGCTTAAACCACCACACTTTGCTCTGGACAGATCGACTGTCTTCCCTGCCTCAGTTGCTACCTCTGGAAAATGGGAATAAGCAGACCTATCCATATGATAAGCTACTCATCTTTTAACCTTTTATTAATTAACAATACCCATAATTATCAATATTAATTAATAATTGTTACAGTAAGTCGACAGAGCTGCTTCCCTGGTTTAATTAAGTTCGAAATTGTTTTGGGGTAAAAATGCCCCATTCTGATCCTTTCTTGAGCATGTTAGTGGAAAAAGCAGTAAACTGGATGCCAAGAAAAGAGAATTTAGATTCCAGGCATGACACCAATTTCTTAAGTAATCTTGTCTATTTCTTTTCGATAGGCTTCACTTTTCAGATCTCTGTCCCTCCCTGTCTTTCTTCATGTAAGGACTAAGAAAATTCAAAGGGTGGTTATGAAATTACTCCTAACTCACAGTTTCAAAGGCTTTACATCAGGGAGCTGGAGAATTAAAGGATGTAAAACAACAAGAAAGGAGGAGGACTCTTTGAATACAAAGCAGAACACACAGGCACCGAGGAACACATCTTTCGTACTACCAATCAGGCAGCAAGACAGGCCCAGAGTGAAGGGCCACATCCCTCAACCCCGCTATTCCCCACAGTCTGCTGCTCCAGACACCACGAGGGTTGGCTTCGAAGGTTCACCCTTCTGAACTGGAGCTGACTCAGCTCCCCTTTTTCTGCCTTCCTTGATCTCCGCAGAGCTGACTTATCCTGAAGGCTCCCCGAATTTACTCCCCAACTCTCCCGCTCCCTCCCATTTCACATGGGTGCCATCAAAAGTGCTCACATGGCTCAGATGTTTCCAGTTTAACTGAAATACTAAAATGGGGCAAACAGGAAGCATCAGACACAACTGCGGTAGTGACTTATTAATCATGAAAGCAAAATTTTAGTTGCATTTTAACCTTTTGCTAGGAAAAAAAAAAGCAGCTTTGAGATGACGGATGCCATTGGTAGAAATATGCTGCCTGTGTGAGTATCAAACTACCTTTGGCTTTTTATTTAGGACTGAATTTGGTTTTACTTAGGATTGGATTTGGTTTTAAAACAGTGTATCAAGGAGACTGGGATGAATCTGTCAGCTCTCTTCACAAGGTAGATGGCCTGTCACATGCTATCCACAGAAACAGGACAAACGTAGGAAGCTAAAGTGCCTTCACTGGCCAAGTGACCCAACACCCTTCTTAGGAACCAATACAGCACACCACCCTGGGAAAGCTTTCATATCTTCTACACCTCCACAGGTCTCTCAGCCAGCTCTAGCTCAGCAGAACCCTTGTCACAAAGGACTCACAGCAGCTGCCTAGGGCTGCACACCCAATCAGGGTGAGCCCTCTTCTCAGCATTAAGTGATACACAAACACTCCAGGCAGATCACAAAGGAGCCAGTGTTCATCAGGAGAACCAAAATGAGGAACTAAATCTCCATCTGTTGAGGCGAAACGGACGACCAGACATTTTTGTTTAATAGATGAAGACTCTTTGGCAGGGTCTGTTCTGGAAGCCCCTCCCACAAACCCTAACAGACAACATCAGAGGCAAAATCCCCCTTCAGAACTGCTCCTTATAATCAGAAAACAGTCAAAAGATGACCTACGGCTTGGCAGTTATGGCGGTCTGATTTCATAACCTGCTGGTACCTACTTCTGGGTACATTTACCTGGGTAAAAAGCCAGACACTCACTTTTCTTTTGAGATCTTCTGAGAAGTTCATCACCCTTCCATATAAATGAGGCTGTCTTAAAGGTGTTTGAAAAATTCAGAAGTCTGGCATCACTTCAATGGAAAGAACTTTGACATCACTTAAAAATATCAAGAGAAAATCAAACGCATCCTAAGCAAGACAAGCAACTTCAAAATGTCCTCTCACAGCAGGAGTGGAAACACCAGCCCCAACACTCCTCCTCTTGTATCCACCTGACTTGTTCCGCGGTCCTGGTTAGGGACCCGGGGATCAACCCTCCGTCCTAGCTGGGCGTCGCCGGCTTCACCGAATACAGAACCGCCCAGTGCAGTGTCCCACTTCCCAAGCAGAGGACCAAGGTCACAGGGATGAGGACACCAGGTAAGACACACCACTCATGTGCAGCCACCGTCGCCCTCTGATCTTCCAGGAAGCCCGTGTTTCTAGGCATAGGCTTTAGGGTTCCCTTCAAATAATCTTCGGCCTCCTATCTCGCGTGTCTCGGTCTCACTCGCATTTCATTTCAAAAGCGTACTTCAAGCAATTGGGGCTGTCTCTGGTTAACAAAAATAGCCTTGCCATCGACACCAGTGATTTCTGCACCTTCTCTCCATCAACCCTCTTCTCCCCACACTCACGCCCAGCACCCTTGGGACCGTGAGCCACCTCACCTCTCCATCCCAACCCAAAGAGGTTTGCTTTCTCTGAAGTAATCGAACAGCATGGAGATGCTGGGCAGGAGGGAATCCTGGGCTGCCCAAGTCGCCTGGGCCACCAAGGCTCCAGGGCGGAGGTGACACCCAGCCGCGGCCAGAGTCGCGCGTGGGTCGGGCGCGGGCGGCCGGCGGCCGTCGGCCGGCTCCGCCCTGCCGCGGGTCCACGGCGCCCTCAGCGCCGGCGCCAGGGCTGGCGGAGCGGTCCCGCGAGGGGGCGTGCGGCCACCGGCGCAGGCCCACGCGAGCGGGCCCAGCCGGCCCACACGCGCGGCAGCCAGGCCGCAGCCCGGTGTCGCACTGAGCGCGACCCATGCCCGCCGCCCCTGGGCGCCCCGCTGCGGGCCCTGGACCGCTCGGTCACCTACCGGCCGAGCGCCGACGCCTCAACCGCGAGTATGACCGCCTCGGCCAGCGAAGTCCTGCCGCCGCCGACCCCTGCGCTCCGGGCCAGGTCGCCCCGCCCCGCTAGCCACGCCTACCCCCGCGGCGCCGACTTTGCCTGGCTTCGCTCCTCCTTCTTCGGGTCGCGCCGCCACCTTGGCCCCGCCTACTCTTCCAAAATAGCCAATGAGATGGCCCGATTCGGCCG
>RJWT010003523.1:0-36223 GCA_004365215.1 Cuniculus paca | reverse complement strand
CAGATTTATACAACAGAGGCAGTAAATGGCCCAGCCCTACACCTACTCCCACCAGTCATGCTGTGCATTTTCTAGTTCTCCCATCTCTACCCATGTTGGTCTGTTGCCCAGAAAAGCCTTTTCCACATCTCATGCTTTCAACAGGATGGCTCTTATTAATTGTTAAAAACTCTGATCAGAAGCATCTCCTTAGAGGGAACCTTTCTGTAACACCTCTCCACCACCCCTCAAGGGTGTGGTAGGAACCAGTCCTTGGTCCTCCCACGACCCCTAAGCATATGTCCATCAAACACTGCCACACAGTATTGAAATGGCATACACACCTGCATCACTACAAGTGAGTCCAATGCACACATCAATTCTTAATAATCTCTGTGAGCCCAGCCCTTTATACAACATTTGTTACATCATAGATGCTGAAAAAATGTTTACTGAAGCCAACTAACTTATTCCAAGTGAATAAGGCTCTTTGTGTGCTTAATCTCAAAATCTGTCCTAAATTGCCTCTCAATTTAATTTCTTAAGATTTACTTAATCGGATAGTCAACTTGTGATTCATTTATGGATTGTCTGCACTGTGCACTTTCACGTATATAACCTCATTTAATCTTCCATGAACTGGTTATAGTAGGCAGCTGGTATTTTTGCTTCATTCTAGCATTCACTCTTTCTTCATCTCATAACTTGCTCCAATTTTTCTCAGCAGAACTGCCTGTGTCCTACTCAAAAACCCAGGGATTTTAGTGGAGGGACAGGTGCAGAAAACCCAGAAATGGAGTCCGTGTGTAAGCAAGACTGATGCCAAATAGCTCATCACATCCCTTATTCACAGTCACTGCTTCAGGGATGGGCAAATGACCTAGTGAGCCCCTGAAAGACAAAAAGACTTTGTGACTGGGCTGCTAAGATAGAAAACATCCTGTGAGACCTGCTACAGCCATCTTGTTCCACTGAGCATCAGAACAAGGCCAACACAGAAGTAGACAGAGCCAAGAAAGGAAGAGACAGCAAGTCAGGATGATGTTGGATAAGAACTCAGGTTCAAAGTCATCCCTATAATCAAGACTTGTAATTTGCATGAGCAAGTCAATTTTTTTATTAAACATTAGCCAGCTGAAAATACATTTTCTATAACTTGCAAACCAAGAGTCCTAATCCATATGCCTTATAAAGGAAATATTACAGGAAATAATTATTGTAAATTAAAACTCCAAAACATTGCTTTAGGCAAATTCTAGCTACTAAGGAGCATGGCTAAGTTTTCAGTTTGACATTTCCTAACTCTGCTGTTTTAGGTCATGAAATTAAAAGCCTGGCAATAGATGGGTAAAGGAAAATTCATTCTCTCTCTCTCACTCTTTCTGTCTCTCTCTCTCTCCTCTTTCTTACTAAGGTATTTTGAATGACCTTCATGGATTGTTCTGCTGCTTTCTAAGCAATAGACATTATTATGAGGCAACTCTAAAGATAAGCCACATAGTACAGAAAAATACAGTGGTCTCCCCTTAATTGAAGGAATATTCCAAACCATCCAGTGGATGCCCAAAACCATGAATAGCATATATAAACTTTATATTTTCCAGTGCATATAAACCTATGATTAAATTTAAGTTAGAAATCATACACAGTAAGAGATTAATGACAGCAATAACAAAACTGGCACAATTATAACAATGTACTGTAATAAAAATGTGACTTGCTTATTTCTGGAATTTTCCATTAAATATTTTCCGACTGCAATTGATTGTGAGTAACTGAAACAGTAGAAAATAAAACCATAGATAAGAAGGTATCATTGCATTCTTAAAAATATAAATACCATATTAATTTCTATTTAGTCAAGTTCTTATAGTGTGGGATTATCTTTATTTAAACAGATGCCATGACAATCCTTCTGCAAAGGGAAGAATCTTAATTTTGAAAAAGAAATTCACTTAAATCTAGACATTCATCATTCAGGATTGCCTAAAATTTAGCCTGGTTTAAAATGTAAAGGCAAAAGAATCCTGGCAAGCTGCAAGGCAGGTATAAAAGTCATGCCCTTCCTACCCTGTGCTTCAAGTGTTTGGATAAGTAGCTCTTCCACAATGTCCTAAATACTTTCAAAGATCTCATAAGGTAAAAATCCTCAGCTATGTAAGACAACTTAGTATAATCTTCTGTAGGAATAATTCATTTCAAAAATTTCATTCAAGCATTCATTTTAAAAATTTCAAACATCTACTAAATTCCAGGGATTAACTAGGTGACATTAAGTAAAACCAAAAATAGTGTATTCCCAGCTCTCATGCCTCTTCACAAATGCTCATCCTACATTGTAGATTTTTTTTTTTTGGTCTTTTTGGGACAGGGTTTCACTATGCAGTTCAGGCTGCCCTTGAACTCACTTTGTTACCCAGGCTGGTCTCAAAATCACAGCAATCCTCATGCCTCAGCCTCTTGAGCACTGGGATTACAGGTGTGCACTGCCATGCCAGGCTGTTTTTATTTCTACTTTTTCCTCTCTTTGTTGAATTCTTTGTCCAGAACAGAAAGGACCTGGAAATGCCCTCTAAAAGGAGACGGCAGCACCCAAAAATCCAGGAACTTATTTTGGCTTAGCCAGACAGGAATAACGAGTCATTAAGGCATATGGCTGATGGCCTGAGCAGGACAAAAACAAAACAAAACAAAACAAAACAAAACAAAACAAAACAAAACAAAACAAAACACAGCCAACAAAGCTAAACTTGAGTGACAGCCCCAAGAGGAGTCATAGGAAACTTCATGAACCACACCCTACAGGTGCCACCGACTTTGCCACTAGGCTGATCCATGGAGAAATGGCTCATCAGAGTTCCAAAAAAGAAAGTAGACAGCTTCCTGACCTAAATCATTGCTAGTAGATGAGAAAAACCATGAGCTAGCAAGCAATACTGGTTTCCATATGAACTTGTCTTTTCCATCTTGGAGGTTCTGAAGATTTCTTGTATAATGGTCATTTGGCATTCTGGTGTAGCCTATTGTCTTGGTTACTTTTCTCTCATTGCTGAAACAAAATACCCAACACTCAAAATGAAGGAAGGAAAAGTTTACTTAGCTCACTGTTTGTAGAAGTTTCAGTCCATAATCAGCTGGCTCCAAGGTAGGGTGGCATGACACAGAGGCAACACTTCAAGGCGGCAGCCAGTAAAAGCAGCCAGATCAAAAGAGGGCAGAGCAAGCCTCTTTTCCTCCTTTATATTATACACAGGCCACCACCACCTCTCCAGGACAGGTGTAGCACTCACAAAATACTTTTGCTCTCCTCTTGCTGCAGGATGAGGATGCTTACAAAGTAAGGACCCTGGCTCCCTGCTGAGTCTCTTAAACTTCTAAACTTCTCAAGTTGACACAATGTATCAACCATAACACCTATGGACATCTCTCAAAAGAATGTCTATCTATCATCTATTCCATACTAGAGATTGAACCCAGGGCTTTATGCATGCTAGGGAAGCACTCTAGCACTAAGTTACACCCTGGTCCTTTTTATTTTGTTTTTTATTTTGAGTCAGGGTCTCACTAAATTGCCCAAACAGTCTCGAACTTGCAATCATCCTGCCTCACACTCCTGTGTAACTGAGATTACAGGTGCACACAGCTGCACATGGCAGAATACATTTTAGAAATTTTTTTGTTTTGTTTTTTGAGACAAGGTCTCACTATGTAGTTTAGGCTGGCATTGAACTCACTATGTGGCCCAGACTGGCCTCAAATTCACAGCAATTCTCCTGCCTCAGCCTCCTGAGTATTCAGATTACAAGCATGTGACACATTCAGAGACAGAATCTTTTAAATGAATAAAAGAAAATAAATTGAGCTATAAAAGAAACTAATCATAATAAATACAGTTATCAAAATATTTTGCAATTTTATGATATAATGTCTATTTCTTTATTAATAATTGCATGAAAAAATGCATTTACATGAAAAAGTTGGCAATGTAACCTAAATTTTTTAAGACATTAGTGTGGAGACATTAGTTGCTTAACTTGGATAAGTAATTAAACTATAGGTGGTCTTTGACAAAGCAACAAGTGTCATTTTGTATATTCTGTTGATTTTTATTATCTAAAAACAATATGGCCAAAACTACCGACAATACTAGTTTGCAAAATATATTGTCATGAATGAAATGAAACCTTCTGTAGCTTGCTTTGCAGAGAAAAATATAGGCAGGCTTCTTTAAAAGAACATAACTGCAGTTGTAGCTCAGTGGCAGAGTACTTTCCTAGCTTGTGTGAGCCCTTGGGTTTGATTCCCAGTAAAAAGAAAAAAAAACATGCTGTATTTTTTTAAGTTAAATTTCAACTGTAGTCATTTTTCGTCTAAATACCAGTGAGATCACCTTTGACTTGTGCCATGGTCTGAATGTGTGGCCCAAAATTCACGTGCTAAAAGTTGGATCTCTAATGTAACACTGTCAAAAAGTGGGAGGAAATTTAGGTCATCCAGGTTCCACCATCGTGAATGAGTTAACACCATTTTGAAAAGTTTTTATGGAAGGCATTTTGTTCTTTTATGTCCATAGTCCTTTCCACCACACGGAGCTGCAGTTCTTCCCTTCTGAAAGGAGGGAGTGACAAGTGCCATCTTGGAAGAAATGATTGACCCCTTACCAAACATTAAGTGTGCTAATTTCTTGATGTTGGAATTTTCACCCACAAGAGTTTTGAGAAATAAATTTATGCTCCTCATAAAAAATAGGTTATTTCCTTGGAGTTTATAGTACTGTATAAAGTATAATTTCTGTATGCTGTGCTAGAAACCAGGTATACAAAAGTAAATAAAACTCATTCCTACCCTAACACAGCTGGACCAAATTCCATATGTCTAAACTTCTTGGTTGTTGCACTGCATTACTGGAAAAAATTCTGGACACACATCCCTAACAAATGTGTAGTTACTTGTTCATAAATTTTGTACTTCTATTATTTTCAAATATGTATAGTAGAAATCGCGCACACACACACACACACACACACACACACACAGGCACACATTCCCCCATGTAAAAAGAATGAGACCAAAATTTAATATGAAGAGTTCTAGTACTTTTTTCATACCTTTCTTTGGAAACTGCCAGTCTAGTGGACTGGGCTTCTAATGTCCAAATTTAATTCTTTTAGACACACTAGTGAAATAGCCTATGCTCTGAGCTTAAGGCAGGTCTGATTATTTTTTCTTCTTGTCCAGGGGGCCACCTATCAATCCTTGGCCATCATCACTGATCCAGGAGTCAGTAGAATTTTCGGATATTAAAATTAGTCTTGAATTCAGGACAACCTTGGTCAAACAAATTTTTCAACTGATTGAGTTTTTGCTTTTCAACCATTCGCTTTGGCATTGGGTAGACACATTGCTTGAGTAAATATTCTTCACAAAATATCTTATTTATGCACCAAAAATAGCTGGTTCATTGACCAGTGCTCGAAAACCCAGGGTCTAAGAAAAATCTCCTATGTGTTCTCTCCAGAAATATATTACCTGGATAAGCATGGCTGCACACTCCAATCAGGCCTTCGATTATAAAGCATCCGATGCTTGCCATCCTCTATTTTCAAGACTAAACTGCACATCCTAAAAACTACCAAAAATGGCTTTTCCTTAAACTAATTTCTACTCATTTTCCTACAAATTAATTTAACCGACATTTATCAAGTACCTATTATGAACAAGACACAACACATAGGAATTTATTTTGCAGAACACCTGGGCCAGTACGTGTGGTGTGTGTGTGTGTGTGTATGTGTGTGTGTGTGTTAGAAGACTCCATTTTGTACAAAGACCTCATTTTAAGAAAATTATTTCACAGAAAATAATTGCTAAATGAGGTTTCCATGTCCAGCTCTGGCATCATTGTGTGTATACATTAGCAACCGACAAGATGCTTCACTCCCACATACACTAATGAAAAATGATTGCTTGTCTTTCTAAAACTAAACCAATTATTCTTGTTTTTGTTGAATGGAAATTTCGCATGTGTTTAGTGACAGAATAACTAGATCAATCTTATTTGGAATCCAAGCGCCAACGTAGATCCTGTCGCTTCACTGACAGGAAATGTAAGCCAGATAGCATATTTGATAAAATAGGGCCATTTTGGCTTTGAAACAAAAAAATACATTTTTTTATTCACTCCTGTAACTTCATAGTGAATGAACCATGTTCCCTTACCTCCATTTCTCCCTTTTTTGGCATCTATCCTAACATGGCACATAATGAAGCAACGTTTTACATAACCAGCAGTATCTACTCCTGGCTGGTATACAAGCACCTACCTGATTGAATATCACCATTTCAGAACTGCTGCCTAATCACATTTTTTCAGGCTGTGTGAACAAAATAATGTTTCTTTAATTACATGAACACTTTATTTTTGATATTTTAATGACATTTTAGAAGATAGAATGGCTGCTTCTTTTAGATCAGGTGTTATTAATCAAGTGTGACAGCTAGTTATTTGATACATTTTTAAATCCCACTTGTATTTGCACACGAGTAAGCTGGGACTTGATTTCTCGGTCCTTGGTCTGTAATGTCACTTGTGTCTCTACCCATAATGAGCAAAATAATTGAACCAAATTAACACTATCTATAATTCAGTGCTAGCTTAGGGGCATTATTTTATTTTTTAAAACAATGAAATTTTAAAAAAGCATTCTCCCCTAAAATAAATGTTAATAAATAAAGGTCTGGGAGACCTACATTCTTTGCCATGAGTTGGTCCAACACATACTTTTCCCTGGGGCTTCACCCTGCTGCCAGGTTGTAAATACAGCATGTCCATTTCTTCACTGAACTCATGTTTTGTGCTGGGAAATTGCTCAGACACAAGTGGGGACTCTTACCTGGGTCAGGACACTGGGGACCATTTAGTGTATCTTAGGTGCTATTTGGGGATTATAGAGTATTAGCGTCATGAGCAACCTGAGCACATGTTTGTCGTAAGTGTTTTAATGGCTAATTTGTTGGTGTCTCTGGCATACTGAACAGAGAGGGCCCAGAGGATGGCATGGATCACATCTGCAGGGGCTTTGTAGCCTCAGCACCCACAATAGAATTAGAACCTTTTGCCCAGAAGCCACACTGCTTTTTTTGTGTGTGGAATGTGAAGTATAAATATTACTTAGTCTTCTCATTGTTTGCAGAAAGATGACAAGACCCAGAGTAGACTTGACCAAAGTTGAGGAGCAAATATACTTGAATTTTGTTCTTAGTGCCCAGGCCAGTCTTCTACCTACTATACCAGCTTTATCTAGAAGGCAGAGGGTCCAAACATTCAGTTAATAACACAAGCTATAGAGCAGTGCCTCTCAAATATTAATGTGTAAATGAATCACCTAGGGAGCTTGTTAAAAGGCCAAATCAGACTCAGTATGTCTGGGGCGGGGCCTGAGGTTCTGTGTAACAGCCACTAAAAGATGCTCAAACTGCTAAGCTGTGGGCCAGACTTTGAGTAGCAAAGCCAGAGAGTAGAGTGACTCATACCACTGGCTCTTAAATCGGACAGACTGTGTTCAGATCCTGACTCTACTACTTTCTGCATGTGACTGTATGCCAAGCACAGCACTGCAGAGTCCACAGGGACCAAAGACAGCCCTCAATAAGTGCACTGTGGTGAACTGGAACACAGGTACCCTCTTGAGGCAGTCACCGCTGTTTATCTTTATTTGTTTATCGCCTTGTGGGAACAGGATGCCATGAGGATCTTGTCAAATATTCTGAATATTCAGGAGAAAATCTTCACGTGATGCATTGTAAATGTGAGGAAGGAGGGCATAAAGATAGATAGATAGATGATGGGTAGATGGATATACGCATAAACAGATGATAGATAATTTAGTGATATAATTTTTAAAAGTTAAAACATTGTAGGCAGCCAGGGATTGGATCTTGCCTCCAATTTGTTTCATTAAAAACATGTTCCCATTTGATCTTCAAAAACAATCCCATGAAGTATGTAAGTGTTATAATGATTACCTTTTTGCCCTAAAGGAAAAAGACTTAGAAATATTCAATAGATTATTCCCTATATAAGGTTAGCCAGAGACAGAGCTAGAACTGAACCAGGAATTACTGGCTCCACAGCCCACTAAGCAATAGTGGTAACTGTCACCAGGTCCTGCCTAATCCTCCGCAGTCTTTCAAACATCCTTTGTCTGATGGCTGCCATGCTATGTTCCAGCAAAAGGGCAAAAATGTCAATAACCATTGAGAGGAGTTTTCCTCCAGCGAAAGGTCAAACTTGTGACATGAGCCTCCTGAGAGACTGGACAATCTCCTTCCCACCACAGACTGCACCGTGAGAGTTTGAAGATGATAGAATGAAATGACTAAAAGCACCAGTTTGGGACTCAACTCAGTCCTGTTTGAAGCATAGTTTGCCTCCACCAGCCATAGGAGATCTGACTCATAGTGTCCCTTCCTTAGTAACTAATCAAGGGAATCTTATGGCACTTAGTGCCAGTTATCCCACGGTCATAGTTTCCAGTCTTCCTCTTTGAGCTCACCTCCAACCACATCCAGTACCACTGCTCTTCCTCCAAAGTGGGGTGCAGTAGAGTAGAGGGTCTCAACTTTGGAGACAATAATCTAGTTTGGAACCTGGTTAGCCTCTGAATGTGCCACCTTTTACATCACTCATCTAGTGGAGGCTCAATTTTCCCAATTTAGGATGAAAATAATAACCTCTATCTCTGTAATGGTTTGTGTCTAGGTGGCCCCCCAAGTCTCCTGCTAGTCAAGGAGGCCGCAGAATCTAGCCTTTGTGATTGGTTTGTTGTCTAGCACTGGGATTGGCCATGTGAGTTCAGCACCCACCCAGGGGTGGAGCCAGAATACAACTTAAGGTGGAGAAGTAGGTGTGTTTTCCTCTCTCTTTTGCCCTGTTTGCTCTTGCGGCTTGTGGGCCTCCATGAAGGGCTCCCCTCAGCCAGGCCATCCTGCCTGGGAATGAGCTAAGTATGGACTGAAATCTCCAAGAACTGTATGAAATAAACCTTCCCTTCCTTAATTTTGGGTATCAGGTATTTTGTCTCAGCAGTGAAAGAAAAATAACCAAGACAATCTCCTAAATTTTCTTTTGTGTTTTGCAAGAATTAAATAAGATGATGTCTCTAAAGTGCCTGGTATACAATAAGCACTTAGTAAATTTAAGTTTCTGAGGCTCTAGATACAGACCACCTCTGGTCCAGCATGTACCAGAATTTCCTGGGGGAAAGTGAGAAGATTTTACTAAACCTACAAACATTCCTGCTCCAAGCTTTGTAAAAAGAAGTTGCACTTCATAAAGAAAGCAAAATTTGTGGTTTAACAGAGAGCATCCTGTAGCTGAAAGCAAGAACTCAGATATATACAAACACGAAAGCACAACCTGTCACTAACCCCATTTCAAGGATGGGGTAACTGATATTTAAAGAGGTTAAGTCATTTTGCTCAAGATCACTCTCAACTAAGAGTCAAGAGTCTTATTCCCCAATTGGTACACACCACTATAAGATGCATTACCTCCCAGGGCCTTAGTTTCTTCATCCATCAAATAAAAATATCTGAAATAACTGGTCATATGAGAAATTCACATTTTTGTCCTGGCCCTTATGGTTGCTCTCATCAAACTCTTCATTGAGACTAGACCAGAATGTAGCACCATTGAAAGGAAGCATAAAGACAGCAGCTTGCTTTCAAACACACTGCTCCCGGGCAATCATATTAAAGAAAAGTCCTATTTGGTGTTCTGCTCCTTTCAAGCTGGCCTGTGTGGACAGTTGAGTAGTCTCCCTCTCGGATCTAAACTATTTTCAAGTGGTTCAGATTTCCAGGATGGAAAGGATTCCTTTGACAGAGATCAAGTTCAGCTTTGATCATTAAACCATTTCCCACTTCACTGTGAATTTTCACCAAAGCAGGGAAACTGAGCCAAAGTATGCACATCGACTCGGGGTGGGTGCTGAAGATCAAGGCAGGGAGAGGCAGGGAGACAGCAAGCAGTCTCCTCTCCACCACATGAAGACACCCTGTTAGAACCAAAATCCCCGGTGAAGAGTGATACTTTAAATAGAAATCAAATGCTGTTACGCTCACTTTTCTTTCTCTCCACTCCCTTGCAGATAAACACATAAGGTTTATGATTGGATAAATGTTTGGTTTCATTCCAAGCATAAAAATGGGTTTAGAAGACTTCAGTTTCCTGTCTCCTAACTTTCCTGACCACAAATATTTTTTATCGTAAGCCTTGAACATAAAGAGTTATTTAATAAATTAACACTTCAAATGCTTCTAATTCAGTTTGTTCTGTGCTCAATTATGAACCTCCTATTCATTTAGTGCAGACAGTCCTGCCTCGCCTCTCTTTCCCTAGAAAGCTGTAGTTCCTCTCCTTGCTATATTTGATAGCTTTACAATACTTTATTGAATTGCTATATTATAATATTTTTGCCCTATCCTTACCCTCAAATAATCCTTTATGAGGAAGCATAGACAGAGTTTGGAATGCAGTGAAGTAAGCACAGCCGTCTTTATAGCATTTTACAAATTTCTCTTTGCCTCAGAAATCACAAAATAATCACACAAAGAAACCAAGCCCTTTGCCTGCAGGACAATGCATGGTTTTTTTTATTAAAAGAGGAATTTAAATTCCTTCTATGCACAGACTGTTTTAACTATAAAGACTTAGAAAATTAATTTTTGCCTATAATCTCTTATAGATAATACTATAAAAATAGTTCCTTTTTAAGAAGCATATTTCATGCAAATATCCAAAAGTCTTTTATCTGTGTTCAAGATTTCTTGTTCTATTTCTGTCTCTTATTTCCTTCTCTGAGTTGAGGATCAGACTTTGGGAGCCCTGGATCTCCAGATCTGTTGCTGCAAGGCAGAGCCCAGACAGGCAGCAGCTTGGCTCCTTTGCCTTTGTGTAAGCAGAGAAGCCGAGGATCCCAGATTAACTTCCTACTATGTGCTGGACACTGTAGCAAGTGCTGGGGTAAAAATCATGGTGGATTCAAAGGCAAGTGAGGCACAGTTCCAGCCAGAAAGATCAGGAAGGCAAGGGCTAGAATAAGAGTTAGAGCTGCCGGTTTAGAATGGCAGAAAGAGAGAGACATCTTTTACAAGCTACCGTCAAGATTCTTACATACCCTAATATCATCTTTATTATTATTTACTTAGTATTTTTCCTTATATGATTTATTTTTCATTTTAATTTAGCTTCCTCTTCAGCAATTTTACAGGTGAAAGTCACTGTTGAAGGTACTAGCTACATATTTTCTCTAAAGTACGTTAAAGTAAGTATATAATTATTAAAGAATTATGCATGTAAGCAGTCCTAAAATTTAACTTAGTTATTCCACCCATCTTCTCCACAACATATTTATGGAAGCCCTGCCTTAAAATACAGAATGGAGGGATGGGAGAAGAAAAAAGAGCTAGGACCCACCAAGCATTTGTAGAAAAGGAATTTCCATATGGGTCTGGTATTGATAGGAATCTGAAGTTATTATGTTCCCAGAGCAAACCCTCTAGGAAACCTAAGATCCATATCCCTCAAACCCACCCTATTTCTTAGCAGGTTGCTAGGTTTGGATTTGTCACCCTCTAGGAAACCTAAGATCCATACTCCTCAAACCCACCCTATTTGTTAGCAGGTTGCTAGGTTTGGATTTGTCTCTTCTTTTTTGTTGCTGGAGATTGAACCCAGTGTCCTGAGAATCCCGGACAATCATTGTGTCACTGAGTACAACCCCAGCTCAGATTACGAGATCTGGATAAATCTTCCCCAAATCATAATGATCAGTGGAACATACACCCACAAAAGCCACTGAAACACACATACAAACACATTGTATCACTAGAGTCCAATAAGCTTACCTTGGGAAGAAAAGCCAGTGTTCATGATTACGTTCAGTTACTATCCACATGGTCATGGATTGTCTAATCTCAGTCTATTTGGGCTGCTATAACAAAACATCATGTATTATGTAGTTTATAAACAACAAAAGTTTATTCCTTGCAGTTCTGGTGGCTGAGAAATCCAAGATCAAGTTGCCAGTAGGTCTTCTTATGAAGGGCCTCCTTCTGGCTCACAGATGGTGCCTTTTCCCTGCATCTTGGCTCTACCAAAGAGATATTACCCTCTCCTGGGCTTATTTATAAAGGCCCTAATCTCCTCCCCAAAGCCCCCATCTCCATTACTATCACCTTGGAGGTTAAGATTTCAACATGTGAATTTTGAGGGAATACAAGCATTGAGCTTATAGCACCCACAAAAGATACAATGCCTGTCCATACCCCAAGTATGGGACATTTTGGCTTGCTTTCCTGAAGGTAGCTGGGGGGTAGTGGAAAGAGCCTTGGAAATACAGTATTAAATACATTTCTGCCTAGTCACTGACTAAATGTTCAATTTTTGGTAAGTTTCTTAAGTCTTATCTCTCAAATTCCACATTGGCAAAATGGAGATACATATTTCTAAAATTTTTCTTTCAGAGGAGGGAAATTAAATATGTAAAATATATATATATATATATTTAAAAGCACAATGTCTACCACATAATTGGAAATCATGCAGCAAAAAAATTTAATATGCATTCTGCAGCCATCAGAAATCATAGTGATAAAGATATAAAATTAACATCAAAAGACTCTTGAGATAATTTGACAGTATTCCAATACTGCAATACTGTATCTCCCCCTGTGTATATGTGTATATTTATTTGAATTCCAAGTAAGAAAAATCATGTATATTTATGAACAAATAGATTGAAGCATGGCAATTTAAAACGTGTATGTTAAGGCCAACAGACTAACAAAGTTAAGAACATTAGTCCTTGAGTCTACTGAACTGGACTTTAACCCTAGCTAGACTACTTCCAAACTATATTATCTTAGCTAAATTATATCATCTCTTTAAGTCTCAGCTTACTTTTCAGAAAATGGAATATAATATAGGTTGGCTTAGCTGCCTCCAGTATTTAGCAAATTTTCAACAAATAGTACTGGTATTGAGGTGGTCGGAGTATGGATAATATTTTTAGCTTTTTGGAAAGTCATTTTTCGCTAATAGGATTGTGAGCAGCAAATTAAAGCCACATTCACTGAATATAATGCTCAACCCTAAGGTGGTACTGTGGAGAAAAGATGGAAAAGCCAACGTACCCCTAGCTCTAGGCTGCCACATCAAACTCAACCACCCTTGGACACCTTGTGAACCAGCCAGAAGGACAAAGTTTTGTCTCCTGACCAGCACAGTCCCATTGGACCTAATGATTCTCATGTGTGCTTTTTCTTCACACAGAGCAAATGCATCTTCAATATCCCTGGGCTATGTGTATACTACTGACACTTGCAATTTTACTTCACAGCTACAGTGAAAAATTTTAAACCCTCTTCAATTTAAGCTGCTTTTATTTGTATTCAGACTAAGATAGAGTGTGTGCCAGGGGACAACTTGACCATTAAAAAAAATTCTATTGGACTACATATATTTTTATCAATTTGAGAAAGCAATCAAAGCAGGCATTTTCACTTAAAAGCTTGGAAATAAAGCTGATATTATCTGGTTGAGGGAAGGCTGGGGAAATCACTAGAGGGGAAAAAAACCCTTTTGTGTATCCAGTTTCACATTGCTGTTGTCCTGTACAGGATGTATATTCGAATGTGTTTGCATATTTCTAAACTGATCATACATCAAAATTAGTGCCATACTGTTCCTTTTACAGAGAAACTGTTTATGTAGGAAATATTGTATCAAACATCCCTGCCTCCACCCTGGGTTGTGACTGATTGCAGAGTGAGATAAAAGCACTTAGGTCCACAAACACAACAAAAGTCTATATGAATACAAGAAATGAAAAGAAGGTGTCATTTAAACACAAACACTATTATCAACCAAAAATGAAGGAGAAAAGGGAAAAGAAATCAGTGGAGTTGATGCAAATTCAGAGAAAGCAAAAACACATACATAACTGATAGACTGACTATTAGAGGCTGAGTTAGACAACGGTCGAATTCAGTCAGTACAAAGCAGCTCTTAGATTTCGTCTAGTACCCATGTGACCAAATTAATTAGTCATTTACAAGAGACAGATATGACCTACTAAGGGGAATCCATTTCCTAATTCACTATGGAAGACAATAATTTAAAGCTGGCCACTTGGTTCTTTAGTGTATTTCTAGAATAGTTGAGTCGATTTCAATAAATTCAGTTGAATTTTCCCTCCTCCACACTCAGCCACTTTTTTTTTTCCAACTTCTTCTTGGTCAAAAGCTTAGTCCAAGTACAAAGTAAAGTGGGAAGTTGATAATTATCCTATAAATCCAGGTCATGTTGTCAGGGCAGCAGAATTGTAGATTTGATGGAGCTTTAAAGGAATTTTAAAGATTATCCTGTTCTGCAGCTTTCAAACTTTAAATATTTTGTTAATGAAATCAAATTAGAAATCTAGCATGCAAATTAGGCTTTAACAGTATTTCATGAGTACTGTATATGTTGGTCAAGGTTATGGAGGACAGAAAAACAAGTGGTAGGATTGTCAAAAACTGAGTATAAGCCAGATGAGAAAATGAAAAAATTGGGAAATTCAGATGAGGAAACGATTACTTGTGCCTGAGCCAGTCTGGAAAAAAATTCATGATCCTGATATTAAAGGATGAACATAATTCAAATACTTTCCTCTACTTATTCACCCTTCTATATCAAAGCTATTGGTCAAAATCATGATCTTCAGAAAACTCTAACTACAGAGCAGGCACATGAGAATTTTTCAACAGGAGGAAGTTATCACTTCTTCATAAAGCCCATCTTGTCATTGGGTCCTGTGGCAAAGATTACTGACCAGACACCAAACCTATTTTCTTTTCTAGACACAACTACACTTCTTGGTCCTCTACATCAGATATAGCTATGTGACTGATTTGTAATACTGATAAATGGAAAGAAGTGATGTTTTCCATGTCTAGGCCTTAAAGCAAATTATCTTATGTGTTACCTCATGCTTGTTTCTCTTGCCTGCTATAGATTGATTTCCAGAATAGTGTGGTGGGGAGGCACATTGAGAATGTATCTTTATGTGGATACATGAATGAATGCACATTCATGGATTTTATATAAGGAAGAAATAAAATTATATGACATTAAAGGTCTGATATTTTAGAATTTGTTACAGTAACTCATTAGAACTTGTTCTGTATTAGAACCATCTCATTTCTTTTTTTTTTTTTTTGCATACTTTTGCATTGCTTCTGGGTACCTCTTGTACATCTCTAAGCTTTCGCAAGTGTAGATTGTATAATGTCAGGATAACACCTACTAATTAGTAAGACATAATCCATAATCTTTTGGAGAAAGAGATCATGTTTCCACATAGCTGTTTGACTGAAATTCCTCTGGACCCCAATTTCTTTACTGAAAAAGAAAAGCATGGGATAGACGTGGGCTAAGTCCCATTGTAACATGAAGAGCAATGTGGTGACCAATTTGTCAGTGAGCAGGCCTTGGTTATGGGAAGGGTACCAGGGAAGGGAAAGATGACCTTATTCCAGTTGCAGGACCTCTGGCACATCACCAGAGTACCCAAACTCCTTCTATGAGAAATAAATACAACTACTTAAAGACAGCTATCACTAGATTTTTTTTATTTATTCAGCTGCCATTAATGAGACACCAATTAACTTGCAGTGCCAAATTTAAAAAATAAAAATAAAAAACATGCCTAGATTGAGCCAACAATGGTTGATGACAGTGTTCATATATTGCTCCAGCTAGGTAGGTCTCTGCTAATGGATGTCTGCATTTGACCCAATAAGAAAGGAATGAATATGCTATGTCATCTTATCTAAATGATTCCTATGAATCATGGAGACTACAAAAGTAGGGGATTATAAAAATCAACCCCCTGTTTATTAACCTCTGCCATTTTCTTGACTTGGAAAGGTCAGATTTCATTCCTTACCTCCTCCACATGTACCACATCACCAACGCTAGGTCTTTTCTTCTTTCACAGACTGTCCCACATACCAAGTACACTACATAGACCATAAGTAGAATTTCCAGCAATAGTGAGCAGGAAGCCCCCCAGGCTACAGTGCCATGCCAGGTCACCTTTGAGGTCAGAATTTTACTCATCAAGGCAGCTCAATCCTTCTTAACTGTGCCGGTTTCATCACTCCAACTCCAGATTTTGAAGCCACTGGGAAACTTGAACCAAAGAGCATCACTCTGCCATGACCACCTGTCAATGTGGCCATGGCTACTGTCAGTGAAGGCCACCATCCTACCTCCCTCGAACTTGGGATCACTGAGTATCAATCATTACAGAAAAGGCGGTTGCTACTAGTAGGCTGTTACTTAGTTCTTTTTTTCCCTTCAAACAATATTTCAGTGCCAGAAAGAGCTCTGCAATACACTAGCCACATAAAAGTGTGTAAACCTTTGGCACAAGTGTCACGAGGTAACAAACCTGAATTTTCTCAACAATAAAAATCGGGTAAGATTTTGGTGGGTTTTTTTCTGCCATGAGGGTATGGTTGTGAATCACAAATCAAATCATTTCCACTCTGGACAAATGAAGGAATATTGTCATTATTATTTTCTTAATCTTACTGAAAACCAGTACTACAACCTACCCGTCAGAATCATGTCATACACAGGATATATCTTAGTTCAAACATATTGAATATCAAGACTACATTAGCTCAGATGCAAAACATTAAATATTTCTTATCCCTTAAGGACTGAACAGTAGTAAAACCTCAGGAATCTAGATAAATCCTGCCCAATTTATCACTCCTGAGAGGAAGTTAAAATGAAATCTACTTCTGCAGCAATTAGAAAATGAAGACTTGATGTATAAGCAAGACTTCCACAGGAATATTGACCCTACTCTAGAGTACATCTTCAAATAATCTTGCTGAGAACTTTTTAAAAATTTTTCAAAGCAACCTGTTCTCATAAATAAGTAATAATAAAGCAATCCCATAAAAGTCTTGCCTCTTTGTTGCGCAAGTCCCATAAGGGCCTGTTCATGAAGATTTTGTTAACTGAGTTTTCTTAATTAAAAATGCATTTGCTTAAAATATTCTATAATTTAACTTTATACCCATGAATAAAAAATTACCTTTCACTGAGTGCTCACTAATGTCAGGGCACTGTTTTAAGCATGTTCACACACATCTCATTTATCCTTATGACTACACCACAATGTATTATAGAGGCACTTATTTTCTTTTTACTCACAGAAAAGACAGGCTCAGAGACTGTAAGTAATTCATCCAATATCCTAAAGCTAGAAAATGATAGTGCAGGGATACAAACAAAGAATTATATGATTCTAAGGCCTCTCTTTTTAACCATTTTTCTACTTTGTCCCTTAATTAAAATATCCTTTTACATAGTTTCTTCAAGTTAGTAGGGACTTTGCTGCAATGGAATATGCTAAAGAGTCTCTCTTCACTCCATCGGTGGTGTTTTCCTAAAGGCAGTAAACACACTCTTGACCAAATATCTATCTTAAGTCCATTTAGTCTGGCTAGGTGCCATCATCTGTAGATGCCACAGGGAGTTTGATACTCATGCTGACTTCCAAGTTTCCTTCATTGTCAGGGAACAGATAAGTTTTAAACATGGCATGTGTAAGATCACAGAATCATCCCGCAGATGCAAAGTAGGCATGGGAAGGCTAACTTAGGAACTATTATGTCCATCAACCATCTTTCCTTTGAATCGCTACTGACATTGCTCCTTGAAGCAACCCTGGAGTGCAGAAGGGGAATGAAGGACAAGAAATATTAGTCTTTCTTCATCTCTCCCAAGAAGGAAAAGAGAACTAGCTAGAAATGGCAGTGCAGTTGTCTTGTGATAATGCAGGCTTTAGAGGTAGGTGGCCATAATGCCAAATGTGTAACTCTACCCATAGCTCGTTTTTTCCCAAAAGAAAGACATTTAAGAAGGTAAATCTCAACCAAGAAGTAGATATTTCTTGCAGTGTCAACAACTACTTTGTTATTTAAAAAAATCTTGGCAGGAGTCAGCAGATGGGAGCATCTGACAAGGGGCTGGGAGGAGGGAGCAGTGTTTCAGGTAATGGAGAAATTGTTCAAGGACAATTTAATATAAATTAAATATAATTATAATATAAAATATAAACCCTATAAATCTGCCAGAACCAACACGGCTGGAGACAACTCATTCACAATGTGTCTCTCCCCCAGCAAAACTGTCCACTGGCTTGCTTTAGGTGCATGCCTTGTTTGTGCTAGGTTTCAGATTATTTTTTAAGGGAGCCATGGGCAACAAAGAAGGAAATTGATATCACTTCCTCTACACTGTCCTGTTAATAGCATCTTTTGCCTTCTGGTAAATTCAGAGTTTTGATTCAAAATATGAAAGTCTATGCCATACTCCAGACTAGATATGGCAACAGAATGTTGGCTTAGGAGCAAGAGCACTGACGTTCTCCTCCCAGTGTCACCATCAATTCTCATGTTCTTTTGGGCATGACTTAAAAAGATGGAGGAGCTGATCCATTACTGTATATGGCTTGCTGAGAATCACCTAAGCACTCATTCAACTCAGTAAGATATAAGTCTCATTAGGGTGAGGACTGTTTTTCTTACTCATTCTCAATTCCCAAGGCCTGAATAATGAATAGTTCATATTAAGAAGTCAATCATTATTTTTGGCATTAATGAATGAATCAACCATCCATTCATTCATTTATCCTCAAAGGTTAGTGTCAAATATGTATAAGTTTTTTCCCATGGAATTGCAAATAATACTCATTCTCTCATTCAACTTTATGTCTGAGTATGTGGGTAAATCACTGACGTTCTTACATATTACATTAAGTGCTGGTCCAAGATGTTAGACCAGGAGTTCCTCTCTGAAACTATCTTGCACCAATGAATGCTTCCACTTAATTTTCAAATCTTTCCCTATCAACTTATTATTGTAAAGGTCTGCTTTCTTAACTTCTTGTGTTTATCAGTTTGGTTAATATAGGTTACAGATGACTAAACAAAGAGCCCTGTCTAGAATGATTGCTTTCTAAATTATCCAGATGCTAGTTTTAGTTCATCATACTTTTCTAAAAATGAATTATCTGTCAGCTTTTCAATAGAAGTTCTAGAAGAAAAACTTCTAATATGACCTAAGATATGACTTAAGATAGAGCACACACCAAGCTAGCGGCACCAATACGGCAATTTGGCATAGCTAGAAACCATTGGTACATCTTCCTTGATCGGCACAGAAGGTTTTAGATCTCACTGAGGGTGGGAAAGGGGGACTGGTAGCTAAGGGGAAAAGTGTAAGGGGAGTGTTTAATTGCTAAGACATAAATTTTTATCAAAGAAATCTTGTATTAGTCTATTTTTTGTTACTGTAATGCAATACTTGAGATAGGCTAACATTATAAAGAAGAGGTTTGTTTCAAGGCTGAAGGTTCAAAAGCACATCAAAGGCTCTGGTAAAGGCACCCCTTGACTGCATAACCCCATGGAGAATGGCAGTAACAAGAGTACATGTGAGAGAAAGACCACAGCACCAAACAGGAAGTGAAAAAGAGACTAGTATGCCCTTCTGAGGGCTTACTCTCAGTGACCAAAGGATCTCACACTAGGTCCCACTTCTTAAAGGTTCCACCTACTCTCAATACTGCTACTCTAGGGACTAAGCCTCCAAACATGAGCCTTGAAGGACATATTATGTCCAAACCACAGCAAATCCCAAACTTCTCAAAATTCTATCTTCTCTCTAGAAGTCATATCTAGTAATACTGGGTCTAAAGTCTCTTTGTAGCCGCCTCCTTTCCAGATAGCGTCATCTCCCTGATTTTACCAGTGTCCTAAGACACACATCATTCCTAAATGTCGGCTACATTTAAATGTTCATGAAATAGGTGAGCCCTGAATTTCCTTATAAACTGAGAGTTCTGCTGTTCTAAAATTTTATGAAGTATTATCAATTGGTATTGGGACACTAATATACATGTAATAAGGTTGTTTACCAGGTAAAACTCTGTGTTATCACTACACATGAGTTACTTTTTAGTGCCATGGGGACATTTGATGCTATGAGTCTGTATCCTCAAAAGCAAGAAAAAGAATGAGTTGATAAATGAAGAACTACTGAAACCTATAGGTCCCAAACAGTACTTGATTGGAATTTAAAGCTCAAGTATTAAAATACTACCTCTGTTGCTGCTTTTTCAAATACACACTGATGCTGCCATTGAATGCCTATAAACTGTGAGAATTTTATCATTAACATTCCTCTAGTCAATGAAGTAGACAATATAAGTTCTAAGATGGTAGATTTTTCCCAGGAGACTCAATAAAGCTATTTTTACTTTGAGTGGAAAATAAATACATTCCATAAATGTTGTTTATTTTTTCTAAGCAATGCTTTCTATTTCTCAGACTCTGTAATACTGTGTTTTGTTATGTTTCTCCATCCAGGACAAAAATACTCCAAAAGTAGAGATATTCTACAAATACCATATTGGTAGAAAAGAATAAAACTGAAGTGGCTAAATATATCCTAAATGTTTTCCAATACAATTATATTTTGGCCTCAGAACAGCTCTATGAAGTAGATAGCATAAACCTACTTTTACCATAAGAGTCTGGTAACAGCTGGAACTAAAAATAAACTCAAAATTCCAAGATTTCCCTCCATACTTCACTGCCTCTTTGAAGACTGCTCCCCAAGCTGAAGACTCTGACATGACTTTAGGTGAACCTGAGCACTAATGAATTAAAGATTCCACTATTAGGAAGTGTGAATAAGTAGGTCTAGTCTTCTCAATGAGGAATGGGTCGCGGGTGTAGAAATTTGTTGATTTATCAGGCTTATCATTCATTAACAGCTTTTTGCTCTTGAATTCTATCTTTTGAAACCTTTTAGTAACATTTCATTACCATTACACTTCCCTTTATGATTACATTCTGCTTACTGCAAGTAGGTTCTAATTTTTCTTTCATTCATAAATAATGTTAAAAGTGAATCATATAAATAAATAGCAATATGGATAGGGAACAGTACAAGTGACAAATTGACTCGCAAAAAATCAGAAGGAAAACATGCCAGTGTCTCAAAACCTTTTTGGGAAAAATTAATCTGGTGGAGGAGATATTTGGTCAGTGTTCTTGGGAGGGTTTTACTTCACTTACGGGTTAATTAAGTCCCACCCAAGGGTGCATCCATTTTATTGACTGTACATCGGAGAAGGTCAGAAATACAGAAGTGTCAACAAGGAAAGATGTTAATTAAAGAAAAAGTATCTTCTTGCTTTGTCTTCTCAATGTTTCTTCTCAAAGCACCCAGTCCTGTCAGGCATAGGAACACAAGCCTACATTCCCACCACTCAGAAGGCTGAAGCAGGAGGGTAGCCACAAGTTCAAGGCAAACCTGGCCTACAGAGTGGGCTGGAAGCCAGCCTGAACCACATAGTGAGACCCTGTCTCTAAATAAATAAATAAATAAATGTAAATAAATAAGACAAAACACTCAGTGTTGATCCTGTCCTCTAAACTCTACACTGCCCAACCCAGCATCTATTATTTTTCTAGTAAGCACCTCATGCATTTTTAAATTCAGTTTCATTGGACACTGACATATCTGGCTCATCCTTTTGGCATCTAAGTTACTCAACTGAGTAAAAATTCTTTTCTCCTCTGTACTGCAAATGGAAAATATCTATATACGAAATATAAAATATACAGAAAAAGTTTCTTAAGGAAAAAACAGCAACAAGAGCACAAAGTAGAAAACAGCAAGCATTTAGAAAGACATCAGCTTCATTCTATTGAAATGTTCCAGTGTTTGTAATAAATTCTTAATAGCTTGAAAAATCTAATTTTTTCACTACCTATTTTATTCTTGGTTACATAGCATGGCTTTCTTCTTCCTCTTCTTCTCTTCTGCCTCTTTTACTCCTGTGTAAAGCTAAAGAGTTGTGATACATGAGTCCCTAACTATAAACCATTGCAGTAAAATTATCAGCTCTCTGCTGGGAATCACACCAAAAAGTATAATGACCTTGACTCCTATGAATTATTTGGGAGCAGACCAACTCTGCCCTGCTGTAGAAGAGAAACTGAGAACATGCAGAGAAATAGAGATAGAAAGTCTCTGAGAGTAGTTGGTCTGTAATGAAACCCTTTTATAACTTAGGAAACACAAATGCACTTAACTTTTAACATTAGTCACATATTGCTCATTGCATAATTATTGCAAAGTTGAAAATGTTCAACAAACTTGTCATAAATCCCTTCCTCACACCGGTGGTGCACCTTACTAATTAAACATAGGGCTCTTTCCTGCCAAACTTTCTAGAGACACTACCTTTTAGATAGGTGGGGCAGTATAAATGGTAAGAATTTCTGCTATTTGTGGTGTTTCCTCCTTTAGAGGGAGAACAATCAGACTTTCCCAGTTTTCCTCCATCTTCTTATTTATCCTTTCTGAGGGTGAGAAAAGAGACGTAATCTGATTGATGAGTTCTGGTGGAAACTTTAGCCACAAGTTACTAAGCTCCTTCATCCAGGAGAGTGAACCCTGTCCTACAGTGTGTATGCTCCTGATTTTTCTCAGCCCACTGTTGAAGTTATCAGTCAGTGTTCTTCTTAACTTTCAGGGAGATAAGCAGTGATCCAAGGTTACTGGAAACTGAATGTGCCAGAATTAAGAATAGGAAAGACCACTTGTGCAGCAAATATAGTCCCTGTTCTTCAGTATCAACTTCCCCAATAACAAAGGTGATGTCAATAATGAGCAGGAGCTGGTAAGGAAAGTTGATAACACTAAACAAAACTTCTCATCTCAGTACTACGGACATTTTGGGCCAGACACCGCCCCCCACCCCCCCAGCCAGGGCTGTTCTAACTAGTGTTGGTCATTTAGCAGCATCCCTGGCCCTCAGCTACTAGGCATTAGCAACTCTCCTAAGCTGTCACAACTAAAAATGTCTCCAGACACTGACAATGTGGGGTGGAGGTGGGGGGCTGAAAACCTCTATTCTTAACACATAGGTTTCTACACAGCTAAAAAGTCACAGGTCCCACCAGGTTTGGTGGCCTACCTCTGTAACCCCAGCTAGGCATGAAGATGTAAAGTTCACACTCAGCCTGGGAAAATTAGCAAGAACTTGTCTCAAAATTAAAAAACAGTCAGGCATGGAGCGTACCTGTAATCCCAGCACTCAGGAGGCTGAGGCAGGAGGGTCACTGCAAATTCAAGGCCCTCCTGGACTACGAAATAAGTTCAAGGCCAGACTGAATGGCATAGCAAAACCCTGTCTCAAAAAAAACCCACAAAAATTTAAAAAACATAAAGTGAGATGAGGTAGAGAAGTAGCTCATACTTCCTGTGTTCAAATATCTGTACAAATAAATAAATAAAATCACAAGGACAAACCTAAACCCAGATATAGAAGACAGGAAAAAAAACAAAGGGGATGTCTTTCTCTGTCTTACTCTCTCACCTGATTCAGATCTTGGACAAAAAAGAACGGAGATATTTTAAGATCCCTTGAGCCCCTCTCCCAGTAGTAAGGGATTATACTTTTCACAGGAAATAGATGTGCAGTGTAACACATCTCAGGAGCCCTGATGTGCTTGGGTTTGTAATTAAAGAGAGATATAAAGTCACTGTTGTTGAAGGTGACCTGCTGCTGACCATCTGAATGAGACCCTAGATAGGACCAACTCATCACCAAAGTCCTGAGACTGCAGTGCAGATCAACAATTTTGTCACTGCTTCACATGGTCTGTCCCAAGCAATTTATGCCACTGATCAAACTCAGAAGCAACTCTTATCTCCTGGTGAAAGTGTAAATCGGTACTATCTTTTTTGGGGGCTAAATTGGCAATACGTAGCCAAATTGTAAATGTACTTACACGTTGTCATGGCAATTCTACTTCGATGTATCTGTTTCACAGAATCTTGCACAAAAATAAATGTCCAAGTTTACTTCTACACCTATTATAATGATGGAAAACTGAAACTATTTAAATACACAGTCCTAGAGAACTCATTAAATACTTAAGAATACTATGAATTGGCTTCTACTCATTTTGTTTTTCAGATACATTGAATCTATACTATATTTCAGTAAGTAACATGGAGATAGGTGGAGATGGAGTGTCTATTTACTACTCTGTATTACTTCCATGTGAAAGCTTAAATGAATATGTATCAGTTTTGTAATTAATAATAAAATGAACACTGCTGTAATCATTTTAATTCATAATAATTTTCTTCTTGAATGCTGATGCCCATCATTTTGACTGCTCCCCGTTACTGCAGTACCTGGAACTTGAACAGGTAATCAGGAGGGTGGTGAGTGAACCTAGAATTGGGGCAATGATAGCAGTTATCTGGAGGGAGATGTCTCACAGACCTAAATGTACCAGATTAGTCTTTTTCCCTTACAATAATGTCCATCTCTCCTAGGACCACGGTTCCTATGACTACCCAAATCAAAGTCTCCTTTGGTTTTTATGGGGCTGGATAAGCATCATTCAGGTCTTTATCCTTTGGTTCTCATTTCACAAATTCTAAGCAGATCATGAACATATACTTTCTAATACAGTGGGTTGAGTTTCAGCTTTGGCCAGATTACTGCCCATGAGAAGATTAAAGATTTCCGCTCTCTCCTTTTCACAGAGTCATGTTAGCATTCTAAAGGCTGTAAGTGGAAATTCTATTTGACTTTGTCTAACTCAAGTTTATTTGACCCATTTTTCTTCCTAAGAAATCTGTTTCACAGATCAAAGTTTAGATAGCTCTTCAGGAAAAATTGTCAGAGTTCCATGCTTCAGCAATATTAATATCTTCATGGGTTGAATATGAGCTGTTATCATCTCCCTATGACCTCTTCAGCCACTCAGCCTTTTCCACAGAGAGTTGGTTTCATTGATCACATGTGAACCCTACATACTGACCATCCATCCTTATTGTCATAATCTCCTCTGCAATGCAGGAGTGGATTTGTGTTTTATAATACCAGATAATGCCCTGGACTTGCCTAGTGCTTTTAATTACCAAAGTCTTCCTCATATTTATTAATTAATTTCATTCTTACAATAATTCTATTAGGTATAAGCAACTGGGTGTCATTTGTATCCTTGACAGATGTGGGAACCAAGATTCCAAGTAGTACTGTAACTGAGAATGTGTCTTAGTAATGACCGAACCAAGCTTATGACCAGTGTCTTCTACCTTTGAGGCTAAACTAGAAACCATAACCTCATGAACAAAACAGTTTCTCAATACACTGGGCTTTACAAACCACTTGAAGTACTGAAGGCTTAGTCCCAATGGATGATGCCAACTTTAAACCACTAGCCTTCTCTATATTGAAATAAACTGACTTGTGATGTCCGTTACTGTTGTTGTTGTTCTTATTCAGTGGAGTTTCTGTTTTTCAAGGGAAGAAAAACATAGCTGTAGTCCTCTTGGAATAGGTTCTTCTTGGTCATGGCCAAGGAAAGTAGTACAGGCTTCTTATGGAGTTCCAGGTACACTGAGCTCGTTCTCAGCTGGTAACTCCAGCAGGTAATTCAGCTGGTAACTAGAGAGGGGGTAATTGAGTGGGGTTTCCACGGATGATGAGGGAGTAAAGATAGGTGGAGGCATTCCACAAACATATCATAAACACAAGAATGGCAGTCATGGAGGCTTTCAAAATTCTGACAACAGCCATCTGAAGTAGGAAGTGATGACCATCAAACACAACAGTGAAAGCAATGTCCTGGTGTCTGAAGGTGCCCTGAGGTTAGGTAGAGACCCAAGTGTTAAATCACTAGGCACATTTTCTTTGTGGCCTGATCACTAATTCATTACTTTTCCTTGAGGCTAAGTCACTATCAGTGGCCCATTAGTTGATTTACACAGTGGATGTTTTCTCATTTTTATGCTAAGTGCTATGCAAACACAATTTAAAGAGAGCGCCTAGCCACCTCCCTCCAACTACAGAATGCTACCATTCCTAGGGCTCCACTGTTTAGAAATTCTAGTAACCACAGCAGTTAGAACTTCTGTGTCTGTGTTTCCCCACTAGTAAATAAATGATAAGGAATAGCAAGACACCAAATATGGTGACCCTCAAAACCACAAGGGAACAATGCTTATAAACACAAATCAAACATTGAAAGGGGAGTCGGGGAATGCCATCCCAAATGAAATCTCTAAATTATCAAAATTGAATTGAATTAACTTACTTTCAACTTCCTCCTCAAAGAATATCTATTTCCCATGCAGTTAAAAAAAAATCTTTCAGTAAACCTACTATTTAGCAAAGAAGTTGAGCCCATATCAAAAATCCGACCATATACAGTAGTTATTTACCCAGTAGTTACTTATCCCAGTTATGAGGGTTCAGTCTCTGTAGTGGATGATTTTATTTTAAGCCAATTAAACTGATCCTCTGTGTTGCCTTAACTCATGCTTCTCCCTCTGGAAGATAACACCTTAACACTAAATGGAATGGTAAGTTTTATTCTTCTATTTCTGAATCTCACAAATTATTCACATCCCTTAAATGTTCCTAAGTGAACTTGGACAAGTTATTCAACTTCTTTTTTCAACTGCAATAGGACAATTGAGAGTGCTCATATCTAAAGAGTTGTAAGGATGAAAAGAAATAATTCAAAGTATTTATTAGTTCTTCTAGCACATAATGAATGTGCAATAAATGTTAGCTATTAATTTCACTTTGAACTTAACTCTGGTTAGAATCACTGCTTGCTTGTACACATGCAAAAAGTTTTCCAATGGCTGAGGCAAGAAGTTCTAACATTTTTCTTCTTTTTATATATAAGCAATATTTTGTAGGACAACATGGAAAGTACCAAAAAGTACAAAGAATTTATAATTGTCTCACTTCTACTATGGATGTTAATTTACATTTTAAATTTTTAAGTATTTTCCTTTTAAATTTAACATTATAATGTCATCAAGGAGATGGCAAAAAGTTGGTAAGACCACAGACCCTAGTGACTGACAACTAGAGTCTACCTCCAGTCTCTGCCTCTGGATTCAGTAGTCTTAAGCAAGTTATGCTTTCTGTGCCTCTGCATTTTCATTAGAATAGAGACAATATTAGTGCTTTACTCTACCAAGTTAGACCCATGTAAGCATTTGAGATTGCTATTGTTTACCCATTTTTCACTTGTTACGTTGGGCTTTTTTAGAGGGTGGGTGTGGTAAGGAGGACAAAGTGAAAGACATTCAGAAGTAACAAAGGCACACAGGGATGTGAAGTTTTATGCTGGTTCATGTACTTGAATCTTCCCCAAACTTTGTGTGTTTTGAAAACTGAAGAACAATAATGACCTGCTGCATTGTTTCCCACTTCATGAAACACTATTTAAATCTTGACAAGGCATCAATATAATGTTTGCTTGATCCACACATGAGACAGTTGCCCTGGGACCAGGAGCTCCCAGGTTGTGTTATATTTCCCCTATCATGAGCCACGTTAAGTAGGCACAGTAAAGTATGACTATATTTGTCCCAGAATTCCCAGGGCTCAAGAGTTTATATTCACAATACAGAGTATACAAGAAGGACTCTCTGTTCCATTATGCAACACAGTGGGAAATTATGAGAACCTAAGTTTGTCCTTAATGGTGTTCTTGGATTTGGGTGACACTACATAGAAATACACATAGTCCCACAAGTTAAATGGAGGGTCAAAAGGAACTTCAGAGCTCATCTGATTCAACTTCCTCTTTCACAAAGAGGATTCTAGATCACTACAATCAAAATATCCAAGAATGGGAAACAGACAGCTCAGGGACTAACTTTTGGAATTTGGAAATCTTCTATGTAGTTTGTTTAAGAACATTAAAACTCAACCCTTGTGCTGATTCAATCAGCTAAGGATGGAGGGACTGCAATTAACTGTATTTAATTATGTTTAGACATCCTGTCCAAGAAGGGCTTGAAGCAATTTACGAAGGTGGAACTCCATAGTATACTTAAGAACCATTTGTCTAATGGCAGATAATACCGTCTCCCTACCAAAGCGAATATCCCAAACCTTTCTTCTCAGAACTTTGACTTAAGTCATCTAGCTTCACTTAGCATTTCTGGGCCTTAGTTTCCTCATATGTAAAATGATAATACTGTCCTAAAAGACAACTTTCAGAACAAATACTTTATGTTTCCATTTGTGAGCTTATATATGGACTCCAAGAATATACTTTCCTGAGACAAAGTATGTTGTGAATATAGAAGATCACCATGATCGCCATTTTTGTAAATTAGCCTGAAAGCTCAGGACAAATTCTCAGTCAGACACAGAATACAACACAAGCCTTCTCATTCTCGAATTTTGACAAGTCACATATACCCAAAATAGTTACTGTTTCAAAATATCAAAACAAGGGTCTCACTTAACTTAGGTAAAGGGGAGGGATATAAAAAAATCAGCATGCCCAACTTGACAAATAAAACTTTTAAATTCTTCCACATAAAAATACATCTTTTCTGACCGCATTCCACCAACCTCTCTCCATGGGAACACAATCCTTAATAGCCAGACCAGTAAAGGTTGAGACCCTATCAAAGGATCTTTAAAACTTCCCAGATGAGCTAATTTTTCAGCCAAAGTTGAGAACCAGTAGTCTAGACAAGTTGTTTCTTAAGTAGGGAGCATAATTTAGCTGCACCCTGAAAAAACAATTTATATATATATAATCTTCATAATTAATCATTAATATTAGTATAATAGTAAATGTGTAACATAAACATATATTTATCTGATGTGCATTCTAAAGCAAAGGTTTTCTGTGAGATGTATGTATATTCTTCAAAAGTTTTAATTTAAATAATTTTGTGTATGTAGCCATTTCTAATAAGTAGGCATTGCTTTAATTATGATCTTTGTGGTCTATTGTTAGCAACTTCTATATTATTATCTGTCTTTAATTTATGCAGTAAAGTGAGTTTTTGCTCCTGAAGTCCATTATAAATGCCTTTAAGGTAAAGATTGTTTCTTGGGTTTTGCTATCTCCTGTATTCTTGGCAGAGTTCTAGACCCGGCAGAGTCTGCCACTTCCAGCTGTTGAACTTTGGGCAAACCTCAGTTTCTTTACTCAAAAAATTCTCCAAATAATAGTGTCAACTTCACAGCAATATTATGAAAATTAAATTTGAGACAGCTGTACAGTTTCTAACATATGTTTTGGACTCAGTGAATGTTTATTAATCATTGAATTGAATTCTTGCATTCTATAACTATAGCATGCCAGTTGTCACATTAGACAAAGAGAAAAAAGTATATAAAACATGACTTTCCTTCAAGAAATTCATAGTCTAAGAACAACAAATATTCAAACACACAATTTAAGTGGCACATGATGAATGATCTGATTGGCCGTATGGATGAAGTACTATAAGAATACAGCTAAGGGAGCAATTATTTCTTCCTAGTTTTGGGGAGCATGAATAGAAGTTTTCCTCTAGACAAGAAAGGGGTAAAACTTGAAGAATAACAGGTAAATGGTACCACATCAGTTCTCAGAGTGGTCGATGATTCATGGAAATTCTTGAGCAATTTTAAGTGATCTACAGGGTTAAAACAGTTGTCATAATAATACTAAAACATCATTTGCTTTTCTCACTCCTGCTTTCTCACAAAGGTACAGTGGAGTTTCCCAGAAACCTTGTGGGTCATGATATACAACAGACTGAACACAAAAGTAGTTTTGAGAATCAAGCTATCTCCCAATAAAGTGATTTGTAAAAATGTAAAATACTTACTTTTTTCTCAACAAGTTTCATCAATTTGGAAGATGTTGTTAGTTTTTAGTGGAGTTTTTTTATTGTTGTTGTTTGTCTCTTTCTTTGTGCTGGGAATCAAACTCAGGACCTTGCACTTTCCAGGCTGGCACTTTTGCTACCGAGTTGTAACCCCAGCAGGACTTAATGCTTACAGAATTATTTTCTCAACAAATAGTGTTTTATTATTGTCATTTTAAAGTGAGTTAAATGAAAAAATAATTTTAAATATTTCAATTCTGATTTCTAATGTGGTGGATATCTGTGTATACACAGACGTCTGCCAAAAAAATGTATACACATTTCAGGAAAAGAAAAATAGTAGGATGCTTTTTTCAAGAGATGGTGTTACCTGCATATGGGGAACCCTAGAGGATGTCATACAGTGTATCGCAGAAAACCCACCACACTGCAGGCCCTTAGAGAAGAAATTGAAAATGCACGTGCGGCGATCTCAATGACCCAGGTGGCACAAGCAGCAGTTCACGTTGCTAATGGATGTCTGGAGGCTGACGGCCACAACTTTGACCACATCTTGCAATCGTAGAGGTCAAAGGTAACTTGTATTAATCTCACGATGTCTCAATAAATTTAGTATTAAAATATTTATGTAAGTTTCTCTTTTCCTGAAGTGTGTATACATTTTTCGGCAGACTCTGTATATTCTCACCATAAACAAAAGCTCTTTAAGGTTCCTGATAATTCTTAAAAGTGAAAAGGTGTCCTAACACCACTAGTACAAAGACGTTAAATTGCCTTCTGTGTTCAAGGAATAAAAGAATCAATGAATACACGCAGTTTACTACCCGCAGTTCTTTTTAAGAAGTAGATAGAAATTATAAATATATACATCACACAGTCATATATGATGAATATATTTATGATCACCTCAGCCTATGAATAACATAAAATACGCCAAAATGCTGAGAGGGTTAACCTAATTTTATTGGTGATTTTGAGAAAGAATGAGGGAGCAGATTTACTTAATCCAGTGAAAGTCATCAAATATAAATTTGCAAACTAAAATACTCCCTGGGCTGAGGCCATGTGTTTAATTTTAGCAAGTAGGATGAATACTTTGGTAAGCAGTGGACTGAGCTGAAGATGGTCTTGACAGTGGAAACAGTGATATAACCTTTATTATTTTCAATGCAAAAAATGAACTATTAATGTGATGTTCTGGTTGAGAATTTAAACTCTCAAAAAATCTGGAAATTCAAAGTCATGGTACCCATAGCAACCATAACTCTGCCCCCTTGCATGCCCAGTGTGGAGTATTTTGTATTGCAGTACATGCTGTGAAATCTATGCCTAAATGTGCTATATAGCAGAGTTACAGTTGCTGTGGGAACTGTAACTTTGAATTGCCTGCCTTTTGTGTCATTAAACTTTCAGCTGAAGTATTGCATTACAGAAGGTTTTTTTCCTCCACTGCATTTCCTCATTTAAAAAAAAATTGATTGGGCATTTTTTTTAAAAAGGATGTAAATGATGTTAGATTCAAATGGCAGGATAATGCATTCTAGTTTCCCAGATACAAGCACTGATATAGCATTAGTGAATTACCACATTTACATATTTCAACCTGCAATAACAAGTCATAAAATAATCCTCTATTTATATAGCACCTTTAATCCTGAAGGGCCCCATCGCACACACAGACACATAGTAACCAAACCACATTGGACAAGAAAACTCAATAAATATTTAACAACACCCAACAAAATTATACAGTGCTTTAGGACAAGCAGTAGGAAAGAAAGGCACTATCATTCAATGGCTGGAACACAGACCACGGAATGAGAAATCCAACACTGTTCTTACTTTTGTGATGGCATGAACTCTCTCCTTGATATTGGATCAATTTGAATCCCTCACATCTCTGGATATTCCATTTTCTGTTTATTGAGGAAGGATTTGTAGGGCCAATGGCAAGAAAAGGTTTCTGAAGGTCACTTGGTTGAGCCTACTACTCCTTGCTAAAGAATGTACCTATGAATTCTTGAACAAGAGTCAGCAAACTTCTACTACAAAGGGCAGGATAGTAAATATTTTAGGTTTTTAGAGTCATTTGGTCTCTGTTGCTACTCAACTCTGCCATTTTAGCAAGACACTAGTCACAGACAACACATAAATGAATGCATGGGGCTCCGTTTCAATAAAATTTTTTAGGGACCCTGAAATTTGAATTTCATATAACTTTTATGTCTCAAAATATTATTCTTCTAGTGAATCTTTAACCCTTTTAAAATGTAAAACATGTTCTTAGCCTGCAGGCTGTATGAAAGCAGGTGGTGGATGGGCTGTAATTTGCGGATCCCCAAAAGTTTGGATTATATACCATGCTTAAGGCTGCCTACAGTGTGACTTTCTGAGTATTGAACAACTAGTTTCTTACTTTTAAAAAAGTATGTATGTGTTCGGATAGATAGATAGATAGATAGATAGATAGATAGATCTGGAGTTACAAATCTATGTATGTGTTTTGAGATCTAGTTACATGCATATGTATATTATATACATATATAAATGTTGCGTATCCACAAGTATATTGCTCATTTTGACACATAAGAAGTATGGCATTAATGTGCAAATCACAATAAAACATAAGACACTCTTCATTGCAACTTCCACATAGCCAATTTATTCTCATAGAATGTTTTGGTATTATTTGCTGAGCTCTTGTATCCAAAGCTAACCCATGATCATAATTCATGAGTCTTGTACCGACCTGAACATTGTTTAGTATTTCACTTCTATTAAGGAGTATGACAAAGTGAGAAATCAAAGATGTATCACAGAACTTCACTCTTTCATTAATGACATTAATAGTTTTCATTAATAAGTTCTTTGTTGCTATTAGATAGTAGCTTTCAAATGTTCCTTAATTTTTATGTTATTCACATCATAATTGGCAACAGACTTTTAGACACACTGGGGAAGGGTATACTTTTAAATTTTATCTGCTTATTAGAGTTCTCCAAAGAAACAGAACCAATGAAATATAGATACATATATAGCTACACATGCACATAAGCGTGCATGTTTGCATGTATGTGTGTGTGTGGAGAAAGACTGATTTACTGCAAAAAAATTGGTTCTCATGTTATATCATGGAAACTGTGAAATCCCAAGTTCTATGGTCATCAAGCTGAAGACCTAGAAAGCTGATGTGTATTATAGTCCTAGTCTCAGTCCAAAGGTCTGATAACCAGGAAACTGTTTCAATTTGAGTCTGACCATGACCCAAGACAAACGTTTAGGCAGCTGAGTGGGAGGCAAGCCAGCCTTTTATTCTGCGCAGGCCTCCAATTGCTTATGTGAGGCCCACCCACCTCTGTCTACTGAATCAAATGTTAATCTCATTCAAAAATACCCCACAGACACATCCAGAATAAAATGTGACCAAATATATGGGCACCCCATGGCCCAGTCAACTGATTACAAAATCGTGTATCACAATCTGTAATATTAGTATCTTTTCATCACTTTCCTTAAGTCTCAACTGTCAACAAAGCAATAAATCAAGCACTGATTTGTAGTGTTCATTGAATTTTGCAGTCAGTCCTGTCACCATGGCCAGTATCAAAGCTACTGATGTGATGTCAACCAACGTGGAAGAGATGTGCAGTAGTAGCATGCTATTGTGTAGTATTAGGAACACAAAAACACAAAGGACATAAACACCTTCAAGTGAACATTGAATATAGTAAAATAATTAGAAAGCCATAAGCTTTTAGTATATATTACCTTTTATAATTTATTTAATTGTGAGTTTATGTAATTTAATGTTTAATAATGAATGTGTTTAATAGCTAACTTGCAAAATTCCCAAAACATAATAATCCCCTCTGGGGAGTTCATAGGAACTCATTGCAGCCTGGAGGAGATTCATCCAGTCTCTGATCTTCTTTGTGTAAACCCCATCCAATTTTACTATGGTCAAAGTTTTTTGAAAACGAGGACAGAAATAACTTCACTATTCTTCTTGATTATTTTCCTGAAATACACAAATCTCTTCATACCCTTAGTGAATTACCACATTTACATATTTCAACCTGCAGCAACAAGTCACAAAATTATCAGTCTGTGACATGGCAAAATGTAAGCGCAGATAGTCAAGATGACTGGTTGGCACTCCCAGGGGTGTTGTTGGCGACTCAGCACAGGGTGCTGCCACAACACAGATGACCAGTTTGGATAATTCTGCCACAATTATCTGAGAAATTCCAACAAAGCCAGAATTAAGGTTTGAGTCTTGCAGATAATTATAGCTATGGGCATGGAGACACAGAAAATCAGTGAAGAATGGTTCCCTTGACTTTCAGTCTAGTGATTTACCCACCACACTCACTCTGCTTCTAAATAATGAGTTACTTAATGCTTGTCAAGTAATTTTAAGTTGTAAATCACCAAATACAAGACATCATTAACAACCATTTGAAACTGCACAGAAGGATTTTTTTTTAGTAGGCAAAATACAGTCCCCCAGTGGAGTCAAGACTGTGTCTGTACATTTTCTTGTCCTTTTGTTTTGTTTTGTTTTTGTTTTTTAAATCAGGTAAGGCAAGGTGTTTTAATAACCTCAGTGGATGTTTTTAGTGTGACCTAAGAGAGCTGTTCCCAACAATTTCTCTAATACCATGATGGGGGTCAGCTTGATTGAACTATTCATTAATAGGTGGATCGAAACTGAGTTGGAAGAACAAGGAGCTTGTGAGTCACCACTAAGCTTTCAGCCAGCACCCTGCCATTTGAGATGGAAGGTGTAGCATCTCAGAAAGAGAGCCCGGATCACAATCCAGTCAAAAGTCATGTATGTACCCCTGCAGTGCATGATTTTTTTTTTAAAGAGAAGTTTAGTTACTGTATTCCTAAATTAAGTAAGTCATGAATGTCAAAGGCATTTAGAGGCAATGGATTGCTAAAATTAAGGGGTGTTTGGGTGTGCCTGTGATGGGTGTGAAGGAGCAAGGTTTAGCTTTAATTTACAAACAAACAAAAAATACACAGGCTCACCATTGCTGTTTGAACTGAAAATGAGTTGGGCAAATATAATCCCGCTTGCCTGAAAATACTTGGTTAATCTCAGACCGGAGGGAAAAATCAAAATAAGATAGACGTTTCCACCTGTACTGAGGGGAAGGGAATTTGAGGCTTCCCATGGCATCACATGGCCCCTTCTCGGGAGATCCCTTTCTCCCAGTTTCCCTCATCACTCTTGGGCCTGGCTCCAAATCCATGAGAAATTGTCCTCATTCCGTCCTTCAGAAGCTACCAGCCTTTACTGCCCGGACGTGAGCTACAGTCCCACCCCCATGACAGCTCTCAGACTGGCGACAAATAGGACCCCCAAATTTAAGATGTAGCTCAACCTTTGACCACTAGATGTCTCTTAGAAAGCAATGACCCGTGTAACCCGGTTTGTCCTCCTTCAAACCAATAGACTTGTTGCGCTGGCTGGGCGAGCCAGCTCTGGTGCAGGCCGCCTGATTAGTATCATCACCCACCCCACCGCTTATGATGGCGCCAGGCTCGGAGGGGGATAGGACCAGGCGGTGGCAGACCCTCAGACAGTGCTGACCTGTTATTCCACGAATCAGTCTGTACACTGTAAGGCTACCACCTCAAAACCCACCTTTTGAACAAGTAAGAGGGGGTAGCCTCCCTAACTCGAGGTCCCCAGGTGGGAAGCGCAGAGCCCCTTGGGCTTCCACCCAGCGATGGGCTGGCCAGGGTCCAGTATCCAAAAACACCTAGCTTCAGGCCCTCAGCGGGCCGGGACCCAAGGCCCCCTCCCGCTGTGCCCCACTCTCACCCAGCTGCCTCTTCCCCTCCCTCTTGCTTCGCGATCCGCTAAGTGGCCAGAGTCTTAACCTGTGGAAGGGCAGGAGGGAACCTTTCACAGTCCCTGTTCTGTTCTGTGGGATATTTTCTGGAAAAATTAGCGACTTCTAGCTGAAAAGAGCAAGAAATAAGGCGGGGAGGGGGCTCTGAAGGGGAGCTTGCAAGAAGCAGCCAGGTTGAATTCCCAGTCTTTATCAACCAATTCCTCACCAATGAAAGAAAGCTGCACTGGCAGATTCGAGCCACATGCGGTAGTGTGTAGCAATTAGTAGATAAAATGCTGACTAAAGTGCTAAAACATGAAATATTATTGTAGCCAAGGTCAAAAATGCTTCAGTTTTCTTTTGCAATTTGAGGGGGGGAGGGGAAGCTCAGGGGTGTGCAGGGATATTCGCATTTTCGAAATGGTCGCCTTCTTTCTTCAAACTATACTTATTTTTTATGATCTTGTTTATTATAGTCCAAGCTGCCTAATTATGTCCTTGCTGGTTTTTGCAACTCACTTAATCCTCTTGATCCTTTATGAAATGATTCACAGACATTGAATAATGTGTCTCTGCCTCCCCCCCC